>CAUYRH010097624.1:0-15698 GCA_963574655.1 Perodicticus potto
CTTAACACAATAACTAAGAAAATGTGGTGAAGGCTGTGTTAACCAGTTTGATGAAAATATTCCAAATGGTATATAAAACCAGCACATTGTACCCCATGATTGCATTATGTACACAGCTATGATTTAATAAAAACAAACAAACAAACAAAAAACTGTCCTTCTGGGATAGCTGATGTATGTGAATTAAAAGATGTGTGTGAATTAGTTGGAATCTGTCCTTGAGAAAGAAATACTGTTTTTGCTGTCAGGAGAATTAATAACTTTTCTTTCTGTGGTCTGTATTGCTGTAAGTAAAACCCTTGTTTGATGTCATTAAGCCTTTCTGTTCCACTATTACAGGGATTGGCTTGGTTCATAATGCAGAGTTAGGGCTTGATCATTAGGTTACTGATTTTTTTTTCTTTTAATTATTTCAGCCCTAAGTAGAGAGCAAGCCAGAGATGACAGAGCAATGGAATAGGAAATCTACCAGACTTTCCTTTGGGACCATGTTGGATGATACTGGTAGCATTCAACAGTGGTGGAATTGTTGTGGGCATTCTGCAACCCATTCTATCACTCAAATTTGAGCATGACATGTAACTAAAAGTAAGGAAAGTTAAGTTAAACATTTCGTTTGACTTTAGACTTTGGGAGTCCAAGACCAGGGATGCTAAGATAATGATATACTGAGCAAATACAGTGAAAGATTGTTTTGATAATTAGGAGCATTTCTGTTTTTGTCATGAAGTGGAAGGGAATAACACTGGTCATCATTTATGGAGAGGCTCTGGAGAGCACATTAGAAAGAGGGATAGAACTCTGGCTACACAGCCAAACCAAACCAACTCAGGGACATGTATACTATGTATGTAGGTGTTTCTGAGTGTTTTTTCAGTTGTGGGGATGCAAATCATTTTAATATTAGAGAAGCTCAGTTCATTACTGTTACTGGAAAAACAGGTTAAACCAAGCACATGTCTTACTGAAGGTGAGTCAACAGTGTCATTTTAGCATAAGGAGGGATAGTACATTAAGTGAGTTATTCCAAGTCCTGTGGTTTTCCTTCAGCTGAGCAAAGACAGCTGTTGTTTCAGAAGTGGGGCTTAGATGCACAGAAAGAATTTGCTCGGTTCCTTTCTTTCTTTCTTTTTTTTTTTTTTTGCAGTTTGAACCCACCACCTCTGGTATATGGGGCCGGTGCCCTACTCCTTGAGCCATATGTGCCGCCCTCCTTTCTTTCTTGATTATTTGGTTTTCTTTTTGGCTGAGACTTTTCAGAAATTCATTTTCTCCTTAGATTTCTATAATCAAATGTCCTGAATTTTGATATTATTTATAGTATACATAGAGTATATTCTTTATTATAGGCTTATCATAGTTTAAAATTTCATTTTAATTCATCTCCCATTTCAAGGTCCATGGTTCTGTGTGTCAGATAACCTTTTAAAAAATGTCATAAGGAAAACAGAAAAGAGATCTATTTTATTTAACATGCTATTATTTTCTGTAGTTTTTATTGGTGTGAATATGAAGTAAGGTGGTATTTTATGGGGTCGTATACCAAAATGTAGCAATAAAATGTATGCTTTTGATTTTGGAAGCCAAGAGTCTGGTGTTCTTAACTTTGTGGAAAAGATAGTGCTGTGTGCTGTCTGAGGTTTCCTCAGTTGTGACCCGACATCATAAAGGGTATGTGTCTGCATAGTTTATGTCTTGGGTTGGGAGGGTGATTTCTTTTGTTTTCTTCTCTCCTCTCAACTGATTTCTTTACTTGGAGAGGAGTGGACCAGATAAGAAAACAGTCTCTCTCCTGTAGTATTTTTGGTTTACCACATTAGTTACTACCCACCTTCTCTGAGTAGCAGACCATCCTCTTCCTGTTCGTTGGTACAGTTTTTACTAAGTGAACTGCAGATGCATTCTTTGGAGGGATTCATTTCTAGTCAAGTAAATTATGGGTACTTTGATAAAATAATGCTGAGTCGCCTACTTTTTTGTAGCATCACCATTTTTAAGAGTAAAATCTTATTAATATGAGGTATGATCTTTCATATAAAATGGTTCTATCTTTAATGCCACAATTTCTTTTTGCTTTTGTAATGCTACCCTATTATTGAGAAGAAATGATACCCGGGTATAATTTTGCAAAGGAAAAACTGAAGAATTTCAGCCATTCTTTTACCTTACAGGGTAGCTTTTTTGTTTTTGTTTTCATTTCCCTCCCCCAGAGGAATAATACATAGTAGTATGTTGAACCCTAGAGTTGGGAAGTTCTCAAAATGGGTTTTTTGTTGTCGTCGTCGTTGTTGTGAAGGTGGGGCAATAGAGACGGATGGGGTGAGTCCTGAGTGTGTGTGTGAAGGGTGGTTTGATGCAGCTCTGGTGACCCTGCTTACCCAGGATTCAGTCCTGGCTTTGTTTTTGGTGAGCATGTGCTCATTAGGTGATCTTTGGTGGAAGTGTTTATGTACATAGCTGGTAAGTGGGTAAATATCTCCTTGAGAATACTGTCGCCACAAATGTGTATTATGGAAGTTTGTAGGTTAAGGTGGGTATCAGGTTTTTCTAACTACGTCTGTACAGATGTAGTGAGTAAAAGGAAAACCGGATTAGTAGGTAAAAGACTTGTGTTCTGGTTCTGGCTCAGACACCTTGATTTGTAAGAGTTTGGGCAAATCTTTTTATGTCTTTGAGTTACAGTTTCTTCTTTTGTAAATTGGTGCTAACATGCATACCTCATAAGTTTGGTTGGTTGTTTGAAAACCTTTGTAAAGTCTGAAGGTAACTTTTACTATAGCATTGTCTTTGGCTACCAGATCTGTGTATGGTCAGCCTGCTCAGGGCTGAGAAATTGGGGGTTGTAGGATGACTTTATGATATGTTTGTCCACAGTGTTCACATAAGACCTTATATGCTTATAGGTTTGGGTGGGGGAACATATATGGAAATCGGCTGAAAACCCCTGCCAATCAGGAGCGGGGATCTAACCCTTAGTGCACCCCCTGGAGTGCTGTCTGATGCCCCTGCCCATCAGGAGCGGGGATCTAACCCTTAATGCGTCCCCTGGAGTGCTGTCTGATGTCCCTGCCCGTCAGGAGCGGGGATCTAACCCTTAGTGCATCCCCTGGAGTGTTGTCTGATGCCCCTGCCCGTCAGGAGCGGGGATCTAACCCTTAGTGCGTTCCCTGGAGTGCTGTCTGATGCCCCTGCCCGTCTTTTAAGGTCACAATGACCTGGCAGAGGAGATACTTTAATCTCTTTTATCAGGGATCTTACCCTTAGTGCAGGGATCTAACCCTTAGTGCATCCCCTGGAGTGCTGTCTGATGCCCCTGCCCGTCAGGAGCGGGGATCTAACCCTTAGTGCGTTCCCTGGAGTGCTGTCTGATGCCCCTGCCTGTCAGGAGCGGGGATCTTACCCTTAGTGCATCCCGTGGAGTGCTGTCTGATGTCTTGGTTTTTCTTCCTGAGGCCAACTCAACACCAGCTCATCTTTGGGTAGAGTAGGTGCCTGTTACTGTCCTTTCATTTGAAGTGCACTGATCTGCCAGCTGATTTAGGATATGGCTGGCTAATTTCTGAAATTCACATTATTAGTGTTATTCCTTGAGAATAAAGGGTTGTGTGTGAATAAAGTGAAGGTTGCTGCTTTGGGATTGTTTTCTGTGGAGGTGAATGAGCACATACTGAATCTCAGCATACATTTAAAATTAAACTTGTTCTATTTAACAATTTTAAAGCCAGATTACATTGGATGGAGGAGAGGATACTAGATTCAATTGATGGTTTTTATATAAAACTTAGAGTATGTGAGGCTTTCTGTGGTAACATATATTTAGGCTTACAGCCAAAATGATTACAATGCCTAGGTTTAATTTTTCAGTGAGGTAATATGTGCATCAGTGGGAAGGAGGAGAAATGTTATTTAACCACCAGCACTGCACTAATAACCACATTTGCTAAACCCTTTGTCCCTTTGCTCGAACTGAGGGTTACTTGCTTTAATACTGGTTTTCCTTAATCCTGTTAATGCGATGAGGTGATGGTGGGAAGGACATTCCCACTGGGCCTGGAGTGGTGTAACAAGTAAAACTCCCTTTGTAAATCCCTCTTGTTCGACAAGAGTGTCACTCCCACGTCCCCAAAGTGGAATGAATTTTTATTGAGGAGAGAATTTTAAGAGTGATAAAAGAGATTAAAGTATCTCCTCTGCCAGGTCATTGTGACCTTAAAAGACTAGAATAAACTATTGTTTTACAGATTTTCTTTTTGTTTTGTGGGAAATTAAAGACTTGTTTAACATTCTCTAGGAGGGAGATAGAAAACTACTGGGTCTGCTCCTTCAGCCGTTTGGTCTGGCAAACATTTCCCAAGGACTTAGCATGTGTCTGGTGTCACACATAGCTGGGTGGAAGCTTGGTGGAGTAAACATCATTTAGATATTACCCAGCTCCAGAATCAGCCTTCTCCTGGAACTAACTCCTTAGGTTCTCAGACAGGAAGAGTGTCAGCATATCAGATGGGTGCGAGGTAGGCCAGGACATCTGCTTTTTATTTTAAACCCCTCTAAAGATTTTGACTCATTTATGAAAATGGGGGAAGCCTTGAGCTCAAGAAAGCTAACACCCTTTATGGGATTTATCCCCCAATTTTTAATTTAATATGTTGGATTTTATGCTATTTCTTTTGATTTTTCTGAGGACTCCAAATTGAACCTGGAGCAAGAGAATTCTTGGCCTCTACAGAAAGCTTTCATAAAGGTTTGCTAAATTAGATGTTGCTACAAATGGAGAAATCTGGAGTTCCCTCTTCTATAGTTGAAGACACAAAAACATGGAAAGTTAAAGTTCCAATGTGGTCACTTAATGTATGCAAAATTATCTTTGTCATTCTAGCAACAACTGAATGAGCAGATAGAACGCACATGACATTTACAGGTCTTCACCGTATGTTGGTGATTTGGGCTGTTTCTATTAAAATGACTGTTCCAACTCCACAGGAATCTCAGTAGTCTTGGAGAGAAATTCTTGCTTATACTCATAATAAAGAAAAAACGTGAGTAGTTTAATGGCTTATGGAGTTAGAGGACTAGTGTTTTTAAGAGGAACTGCTTAAACGTTGAAATTCTGAGCTCTTCATCACGTATCTGTAAATGTGGATGATGATGATGATGATTTGTTGACTATGAGGCCCAAGTTATGTTGACGTGGGACATAAATTTCTGTTTGAAAAAAAATTAAAGGAAGAGAGAAATTAAAAACAAAATTAAATAAAAATTGAAAGTTGGTGTTGTGTTTTGTGTTTTCTTCTCCGCTAGTTAATTTAATAAAGATTTGGCATTTTTCTATACCAAGGTTTTTGGCTTCAGGCAAAATCTCTCGAAATGAGAAGGATATGCTTTTACCATCTCTATGTTTAGATAGTTTCCTCAACATTACTAGCAGCGGTATCCAGCTTTTTTCCTTCTCTCTGCACATTGGAAGAAAAGTTGTCGTGGGTCACACATTAAATACACAAATACTAATGAAAGCTGATGAGCAAAAAAACAGTCCCTGCATACTTTCCACATTATTTGACACCACTGATAAACAGTCCTCACATGTAATCCACGTGTAGCTTGTGGGCCACAGGTTGGACACCCATAAGGATTTAGGATCTTTTGAGGTTCTTAGAGCCACTGTGACCCAGATAATAATATAAAAATAACCCAGATGGTAGGACCTTAGCTTCTGCAAACTCTGACTTTACAGCAAGCAGTTAGCTCTCCATGTAGTTGGACTTTATGGAGACTCCCAGTATTCTCTCCAGCATTTGCACAGCACATTGATTGTAGTATTCAAGATCCAGGAACTGATTACTCCCCTCACCAACCTTGATTATTGTGAGTGGTCTTCATTGCTACCATCCAAGGGTTTTTTTTAAAAGGCTGTGGGGCAAGATGCCCATGAGGGTATCTGAGGCTGTTCTCTGGATTTTCCCTATTTGGTTTTTGTAAATTTCCATGATTTTATATAACATGTAGCAATCTTAGATTTTCCCATTTTTATTTCTAAACATGATTTTGTTACTTATTCTTTATATTTGGGAGGGGCCTACCTTTAAGTTAACAAATACTAGAAATTGTCTACTCTATTTAAAAAGTGTTCTAAACAATCTAAACTAAAGGAATACTTTGTTTCTTTTGGGTGGGTAACAAGATTATATATACAGTAAAACCCCCCATAGTTGACCTCCTCCCTATATTGACCACCTTCTTAAGTTGACCTAATTTTCATAGACCGGACGTGGACCACATGTACGAATCAGTACAGTAGGCCTGGTTCCTTATGTTGACCAGTTTGTTACAGGTCCCTTGGGTGGTCAACTTACAGAAGTTTTGTTTTCGTAATTTTCTTTTCCTACAAGTGTACTTAAATGTTTTTGTATGCATTTATATAATTAAGCTGTACTTAACAAAATAGTCTTTAAAAAGCTTTAAAAAGGCAGAGTTTATTAAAAGTACAGGAAATTGGTGATAGGCAAAATTTGTCTCAATAACAGAACAGATATAAATAGTAGAACAGAACAGATAATAAAAGATACATGATAAGATGCTGGAATAGCACCTCATGTTGGTCTTTTTTGACCACTAAGCAGCGAACAAATGTATAATCCTTTGAATAGAGAATAATTTAATTTCTAGACGTGATATACCCTCTTCCTCTCTGTTGGGTGTTATTGCTCCAAGATCCAGAATTTTTTCTACATGTAAACTCTGATTATTTTGGTCAAATTATTTTACAAAGAATCAGATACTTATGCTGAAAAAACACATTGAGCCTTATTTGGATGACATTGGTGCTTATTATTCCATGGATGTGTATCAGTAAATCTACTCATGGGGAAAATGGTTCTTTACAATGGAAACAGACTATTGTGGTTTACCATTCAATTGGAATTTTTTATTATTGTGTTTTTTGTGTTTGCCATTTAGATGTAAATTATTTTGACTTCTATCAACCTAGTTCAACCAATTTTTACCGTAACACATGTGGAAGATAATAGGGGGCTAAGAGTGGAAGACGTATCTTCATTCATGATAATTTTAAGAGTTTCAAAAGTATTTCAGTTTTGCAAAGATTGGAAAAGTACAATTGCACTTTAAAATTTGCATCATTTTTTTATTCTCACTTTTTTACCTACATAAAGTGAAATCTTACACATAAACACATAGACCGTTAGGTTTGTTAATAAGTTTTATCTTGTTACAGATATCTAATTCATTGACTAGCTTATTAAGTATTGAGTACCTGCTGTGGTCTTGGCACTATTAGATCCCAGGTGTACAAAGATAATCTAATTATGGTCACTGCCTTTATGGAATTTGCACAGAGATGGGAGAGAGAGATAGGTGAGCCAGGTGGGTTATAATACTTCTGCCTACGATGAAATGGGAGCACAGAGGAGGAACATGTAAATCAAACTGCTGGGCCTCTGAGGGCTTCTTAAAGAAGGCAGTGCAGATTATCTATGATTTGAAATATAGTAGGAATTTAGCAAGATAGAGAAGGAAGAAAGGGAGGGGAAATATTTTTCAGGTGAAAGAATGTACGAGTGTATAGAGGTATGATTAACAAATTGGCCACACCCTGATTTATGAGTATATAGATTTATCACACCTTGTATTTCATGTGGTAGGGCTAAATGCATTAGTTTCATCTCCAAGACCCAGGAATTGAAATTTAACTCATTCATAAGATAAATTTTTTTCCCTGCATTCCTTAAAAGGACAGAAAAATGAAAGAAGGAAAAATACAGTACATAGTAGATTTCAATATAGAATAGCAAATATCAATGAATTTTGGGGTTTGCAATAAATCCAACATTATAAAATAGGACAAAATTAAAATTAAAAAAAAATCAAAGATTATTCTAGATTTATTAACTTCACTTGAATGAATTTCTTTACAAATGAAAATTCTATTAGTAATGTTAAAACTACTCTTATTCGTAAGTTCTGTTATATTGATTACATTTTCTTAAATCAAGGTATATTTTCAGTTTTTGAAAAGCAGTAGTATTTTTCTGTGAACCTTATAGCCTAATTCTCCATCCCTGGATCTGATGTTAGCATCTCTCAGGTAGAAGATACATTTTCTATTACAGATAATGTATATATATAAAAAGCACAGAAATCCTTGGAATGCTATTAGGAATATAATGTTGATATCTCCTCCCTTACTGCATTTTTTTTTCCTTTTAATCAATACAAATTTCGAGAAGGAAAATAGATGTTTCTCCACTTTGTTTTTATTTAAATGTACCACTTGGGATTTAAAGCTTCCCTACTTCTGTTTGTTTGGATTTTTTTTTTGCAATTTTTGGCCGGGGCTGGGTTTGAACCCGCCACCTCTGACATTTTGGGTCGGCGCTCTACTCCTTTGAGCCACAGGCGCCACCCCTGTTTGGATTTTTTTTTAATGCCTTGATCCTAAAAAGTGGAATAAAAAATTTAGTGAAATCTTTGTTTGAAATTGCAGGGTGCTATGAGAATTACTGCAAATCCCTAATGTCTCCTTGTCTGCCCTCAGTTCTCCTATTTTGGGTAATAATGCAAGCAGTCATTTTAGAAAACTTTGCCTTGTTCATTTTACTGAGTCTCTTCCAGAGGCCATGTGCCAGAAGCAACAGCAGCCAACCGCAGCAGAGATCCTAGGGCGTCAACTCAAGACTTCATCTGTCTCAAATACTGCTACTTGAAATTTGCATAAGTGTTGAAGAAAAAAATCAAAAGAGCCCTGTGTAACTCCTCTTATATTTTAGGAACCCCAGCCATTCAAGACATTAAAATGTCTTCGGAGTGAGTGGTGGGTGTATGTGTGAGCAGGGACAGATACTACGCTGCACACAGGGTGCAGGATGTGAAAAAGTCATGTGAGATAGTCAAGACAGAGGTTTATTTGAAGAGGCTGCAAAGCAACAAGTAATGCCAATTTTAAAAGATTACATGTTAATGCGGCAAGTGAGACCAACTGAAGGCTGCTCAGATTACACGGGGTGGGGGGGCTACAGACTTAATTACTCATGTTAGAGATTGCTAAAACAAAAGGAGGCTTTCAAGGCAGTGATATGTAGCTGGCATGCTGTTGAAAAGCCCTGGAAAACCTAGATATAGCCCAGAGGAAATTTTAAGGAAGATTTCATTAAGTCTGGATACCTCAGGCCTATCCCTAAATGGGTAAATTCCTGAGGCACTGGAACTGGTTAAGATCAACAGAAAGCTTATTCTGTTGCTTGCAGTTTTTATATATAATTGGGACAAATAAACTTGAATAAATACTAAAACCTTATCTGGACTGAGTGCTAAACAAAAAGGGTTTATGTTGTTTTTCTGAAAGGTTCTTTTTGGAATGATTCTGAGATTGATTTAAGAGTGCGTGCTGAGGACATACTTATTTCCTTTGTATTTTATTTAGAGCCAGTTGGGTAGGTCACATTCTTTCGACCCCTGCTCCTGACTCCCCTCCATTAGATTGTAAGCACAACCGTAGGACAGGGATAGTTTCACTAGTGTTTAATTTCTCTGCAATGCCTAGTAAAGAGCAGTACTCACAGTAGTTGTTCAGTAGATTATTAGTGGCTCTGTACTACAATTGAATGCAATTTTTGCTTATATATAGTGTTTTACCTTATTGAATCCATCTTATTCCTGCAGTGCTGTACCTTTCAAAAGAACAGCAGTGTCCTTGTGTGTGTGTGTGTTTGTAGTAGTTCATTATGTCTTTAATTAGATTGCTAGTAGTGCCAACTGGGAAGAATTTATTCCACTTATTGATATTATGTTCTAAATGTCATAGGGCTCTTCATTTATTCCAGATTTCTCAGTTTGTTTAAAACTGGGGTTGAAGTGGTATAACAAGTTTCCAAAAGGTGTCATTTATCATGCGATCAGTACCAAGAATTTAAGCGTCTACTATGTGAGTTAGTCTTTCTTTAACTTTTACTGTGTATCAGGCATTGTTTTAGGCTCTTTAATTAATTCAGTTAATTGTCACCAGGACACCGAGAGAGATTTTATTTTACAGATGAAGACCGAAGCACAAAGAGGATACGGAGATAGTTTATGCTGGGACTAGAACTCAAACCCAGGTCTGAGTGATTTCAGCGTCCAGGCTTTCAGCTGCTACAGTGTATTGCTTCAGATCTGCAGAATGGAAGAAATGTTTTCTGTTTTCTAACAACTTAAAAGTGAAAAAGCAGAGACAATTAGAAGACAATATGTAATAGAATTATGTGCTAAATTGTGAGTTGTGAGTGTTAGCTAGTAAAGGGTGGTGGCCCTGTGAGGACCAACCAAAACCATAAAGGGAAGCTTTGTGGGTGAGGCAGGAGGTATGAGGCCTTGGAGGAATGCACAGAATTTAGAAGGTAAAGGGGAAGGCAGCAAGCAGAGGAAGGGAAGATACAAGGAGAGGTGTGGAACTGAGTTCGGTGGCAGTCTGTTCAGGAAAGGGGGTAAACTGAGCAGAGTGCAGTGGGAGTGGTGGGCAGGTACGGGAGGCGCTGATCTCGAAGACCAGTGTGACGGTTCAGACTAGCTGAAGTAAGAAATAGCTTGTCTCTGGAAGGAAAAGTATCAGGCTTGGTACTGTGTGATGGTACTTCATGGTCCTCCCAGCTGGCTCTTCTGAGAGGCAAATTGAGTACGTTCTGGGAGCCAAGGAAGAACTGAAAGTCGTCATTGCAGGTGGAGAGTAGTGGGGTGACACATTACAAGTGGTGCTTCTAGAAGGGCAGATGCTATTAGAATAAAATTTTTACCATTTTAGGGGAGCTGGGAAAATGGAGTCTAGTCTAAAAAGGGGTTACTTGAATAAGCTTCTCTAAGAAGGGAAAAAATTAAAAAAGGAGCATTTCATATTCTTGACTTTTTCAAACATAAATCTGTGTCATTTTCCTTATTTTTAAAACAGCCCAAGTAGTTCACCCTCCCTTGCAGAGTACAAGCTGTGATCCTTATCATGGTCTTTTGTCATCTAACCCTGCCTGCCTCCCTGGCCTCTTTACTTTCCTCCTTAATAATCTTCAGCCATACAGACCTAGAATATCAGTTTCATTTCCACCTTAAGGCTTTTGCACCGATTGTTTCCTCTTCCTGAGGGGCTCTTTCCTCATATCTTCAGGACTCTTGCTCATTTAAGTCTTAGCTCAGAGGATTTCACCTCAGAGAGACCTTTCCCACACACTTAATCTACCTAAAGATGCCCACATGCCTTCAGCCTTTGTGTTTTCCATTACTGAGTTTCCGAAATGATTTTATGTGTTTATTCATTTTTTTATCCACCTTTTTCTAATAGAAATCAAGTGTATGGGGATAGGGACTTTATTCCATTAGCTGTGGTATCTCTGACATTAGAGGTAGCACCTGCCATAGTAGATGCTTTCTAAGTATGTTCTGACTATTATAAAAAGGTAATCCCTAAACACACTGCCTTGAAAATGTGTGGAAATTGGAAAAGGCCACGTGATGGGGTGATGAGGTTGAAATTCACTTCTTTTCTTTGATTTTTCTTTTTTTGGTTGGGGGAGAGGGGTGGGGTGTATGCAGATACACATGCATACAGAGTAAGTAAGATTGATTTCAGCCAGCCAGTATTTATTGAGTGCCTACTGTTTGTGGCTTAAGATGAAAACTGGGGTGGGGGTGGAGGGATCACTCTTTGTTAGTGACTAATTTCTCAGAGTCAGTTAAAGCATCAATTTAAGTGTGTCAGCTGTCTAAAGTATGATTTAGCATCTCTTTTTTTTTTTTTAACTTTACAAAGATGAATCTACTTTCAATTTCATTGTTAAATTTGGTTTACATTGGAAAAAATGTGAATTGAATTTGAGGTCTTTCCCAGTCTCACTTTTGTGGTTTCAAGTTATCAAAATTTTTAATTTCTCTTTGTATGGCAAATAATTACAGTATTCATTTAGAAGTAGCCTCTGAGTAAGGCTGAATCCCCAATTTTACTTTATTATACTTTTTTATTGTAATTGACAGTTTATAATTATAAAAATTTATGACATATGAATGATATTATTATTTAAAAATACAATTTGGAAAAATTAAATCAAGCTGGTTAACATATCCATTACCTCGAATACTTAACATTTTTTTGTGGTGAGAACATTTGAAATTTACTCTCTTAGCAATTTGAAATGCACAAAATTATTAACTATGTTCGCCATCGGTCTGAGGCTTTGTACCCTGCGGCCATCACTCCCCACCACCTCTGTAACCACCATTCTACTCTCTGCTTTTGAGTTTGATTTTTTTAAAATTCCACATGTAAGTGAGAACATGTGGTATTGCTTTTCTGTGCCTGGCTTAATTCATTTAGCATAATGTCCTCTAGTTCTATCCATATTGTTGCAAATGATAGAATTTCCTTTTTTTTTTTGGAAGAGTCTCACTATGTTGCCCTTGGTAGAGTGTAGAGTACCTTTGTGTCACAGCTCACAGCAACCTCCAACTCTTGGGCTTAAGCCATTCTCTTGCCTCAGCCTCCCAAGCAGTAGGGTCTACAGGCACCTGCCACAACGCCTGGCTATTTTTTGTTGCAGTTGTCATTGCTGTTTAGCTGTTCTGGGCTGGGTTTGAACCCGCCACCCTTGGTGTATGTGGCTTGCGCCGTAACCACTGTGCTATGGGTACCAAGCCAGAATTTACTTCTTTTAAAGGCTGAATAGTATTCCATTGTGTGTGTGAGTGTGTATCCACATTTTCTTTATCCATTAAACATTGTGAATAGTGCTGCAGTGAACATGGAGTTCATACAACTTTTCAAGAAACTAATTTCAAATCTTTGGGTTAACACTCAGAAGTGGGATTGCTAGATCATATGGTAATTCTATTTTAGTGTTTTGAGGAACTTCCATATTGTTTTCCATTATGGTGGTGCTAATTTCCATTCCTACCAGCAGAGTATAAGGGTTCCCTTTTCTAAACATCCTGTTTATTCAAGGCAGTACATTATCATCTGCATCATTCAAGGCCTCCACAGTGGATTATTTTGTTTGGGGGATTTTTAAAATAGACACTTATGCTTTAGTACAGTGGTTCTCAAAGTGTGCTCCCTTAGCCCTCTAGCATTAGCAGCACCTGGGAACATGTTAGGAATGCAGATTCTCAGGCCCGTCTGGGCCCACTCGATCAGAAATTGAAGGGGTCAAGTCTAACACTCTGCATTTTAACAAGCCTGTGAAGTGATTCTGATGCTTATTAAAGTTTGAGAACCATGGATTAGTAAATGTTAAAGGTTCAAGGTAGCATGATCCCACAAATCAGCCAAATGTCATTAATTATTAGCCTGGTAAGCCCACCTCCTTTTTAGTTATTGAGTTTGATTGGTTCACTAAGGCTAGGCCATAAAGTTATTTGTTAGATTGATTGCCACATATTGACTTTAGGTTGTTTGTATTTCTCTGAACTTGTCGCTGTAATGATTTGCTAGGACACTTAATAGGAACAGGCCATGATTTTTTTGCACCCTTGGCTTTCTGAGTCATGGATGGTTGAGTCCTTATGCCTTCCTGGATAGATTTCACCAGGTGCTGGGCATGCCATTCATGTACTTTTAATGAGGGAGCTGTCACTGTTAATTCACAGGGAACCTTCAGGGGCATTTAGTCCACTCCCATGTTAGTTTACAGACAGGGAAAGTGAGCCCCCATGAGGCTGTTGCTTTGCTTGAGGTTGAACAGCCAGACAGGGTGGAGACAGAACTTCAGGCCTCCTGACCCCCTCCACTGTGCTGG
This sequence comes from Perodicticus potto, assembly GCA_963574655.1. Lineage (NCBI taxonomy): Eukaryota > Metazoa > Chordata > Mammalia > Primates > Lorisidae > Perodicticus > Perodicticus potto. The sequence continues at coordinate 13,764 of CAUYRH010097624.1, forward strand.
GGTTCCTGCAGGGGACAGAGCTTGCGGTGTGTTGTATGCCTGCAGAACATTTCTTTCTTACTGAGACTTTTGGTTTTTAAATTTAAAGAAAAAAAGTAAATAGAAAAAAGCCAGGAAGTTCTCACTGAAACTAATAAAAGTGTCTAAAGAGAATGAAAATATCAGTTTGAGAACTTTGGTATGGAGGAAATAACCTGACATTAACTGTTTTAATTATAGTTGTTGCATTGAGCTTATCAGTGTGGGAAGAGGGAGCATTTGAGTCTTACAGGGAAGTGGGATATGGACAAGATGACCCTCTTCCTGAATCTGCCCGTTCAGGCCAGCATCCTAGTGACTGCCTGTGTGATCCCAACAGCTGTCATGGAGAAGGGCTGGACTTATTAAGAGACCTGGGTGCCAGGCCCAGCAGTGCCACCAGCCCGCAGTGAAGAGGCCATGGTAACCGCCCTGACCTTCACTTTCTAGGAAGGGGGTATGGTATTATCACCCTACCCACTTGAAGCATTATCAGTTGGTGGGAATGGTGTCTCTCAGTCTCCGGATTCAGTCTCCCTGGGTTCAGAGTTCTGGCGCTCTCACTCACTGGTTTGACAGCAGGCAGGTCAGGCATCCTCTCTGTTCTCTCACCTATGGAATGAGTCTGATGAAGTTAACTACTTCATAGGGTTGTGTGAAGACTGAGTTAGTTCATCTACGTAAAGTGCGTAGGACAGTACTTTGTATTTAGTTAGTACCTTGTGTTAGCTGCTGTTATTACTATTAGTATTAAAAATAATTATTTTAAGGATGAGATGAGATTTCTATAAACGTGTTCTAAAATGATTCCACCACTTGCTACAGTACTGGGCAAATAAAGGGTTCTTACGCAGTAATTGTTAGTGGAGGGGTTGTTCTGACATCTGTCTTGTGCCTGGGCTGCTGGTTTTGATGTCCAGAATGGGCGGCCTCAGAGCCTCTGCCACTGCCCAGTTCACGCACAGAGTGGTGTGGCTGGAGGAGACTTAGAGGTGGGACTTCTCAGTTTTGCTTTGAGAACCATCCTAGGAGATGGATACATGAACCATCCTAGGAGATGGATACTTTAATATGCCCCCCAAAAGAGATTATGTGCTTGAATTCTGATTTTTATTGTTTCCCTCTAGGTTTCTTTCTGTCTTGCCTTTCTGTTAGGGTTCTTTATATATATGTATTAGATACAGAGACATATATGTATTAGTTCATATTTTGGTGATGAAAATTTCAACCTTAAAAGCCAGATAATCAATGAAGATGTTGTAATTATCCAGCAACTGAGTAGCAAACTTTAGGTAGACTTCTTCCTCTTCTGGCTGAGATCAGTGAAAGTGCTGCTCTATTTTTTTGGTGGTGTTTGTTTGTTTTTAATATTCTGTTTGTGGGAGAGACTCAAGGGACTGGGGGAATCAAGAGTTTGAGAATTTTTGCTTTTTTATATATGTATAAAATTAACTTCTCATTTTATTTATTTTGATCCTGCCTCCAACACAATATCTATTCATGATCTACTCCCCATTCTTGTGTAAGTTCCTAAAAGTTAGAGATTATGTTTTACTCATTTATTTGTGTATGTCATTTGTCCTTTTTTCCTGGATCCTAATTTAGTGCTTCGTACATGTGAGGCTCTTAATTTTAGTTTGTTCAATGAGTATTGATGATGTGTCTGATTACTTCTTGAAGTGGCCTGCTTAAAAACTTCACCTGAAGGCTAATTCATTAATATGGTGACTTAGTATTTGCCTTGTTATTTTCCTAAAATACCCACCGATGAATTCTCTCTTTTTTTTTTTTTGAGACAGAGCCTCAAGCTGTGACCCTGGATAGAGTGCCATGCCATAACAGCTCACAGCAACCTCCAATTCCTGGGCTCAAGCAAGTCTCTTGCCTCCGCCTCCCAAGTAGCTGGGACTACAGGCG
>CAUYRH010097627.1:0-12173 GCA_963574655.1 Perodicticus potto
GTGATTAAAAGGCCATGAAGGCTATGTTAATAGTTCAATGAAAATATTTCAGATTGTATATGAAGTCAGCACATTGTGCCCCATGATTGCACCAATGTACACAATTATGATTTAATAAAAAAAAAAAAAAAAAAAAAAAAAGCAGAGGGCTAATCCTGGACAGAGGGCAGCTGGAGGCTCCCTGTAGAGAGCAGGAGGGCACACACGGCAGCAGGGGATTAAGGGAACCATACGAGCAGCCCACACGCGATTTCTTCCTGTCCTTAGACCTCCTGTCAGTGACCCCTATTTGTCAAACTCAACTGACAGCCAGAGAACCAGGGAGCCACTTTGCTGCAATCCCCTCAGCCTCCCATGACACGGAGCAGGATAAGGAACAGTAGGAACAGGCACTATCAATCTCAGTTTGTGTTCATTATTAAATTTTCTGAGATAACCTTCCATGTCTTCAGTCACATCATTCTTCTATATTTCCTTTTAGAAGTTGTTAACATTCTGCTTTACATATTGATTACTTGAATCTTTTCGTACATTATAAGGTTATCCGTTCCCTACAGATAACCAGAATCCAACTCTGTTGAGCACTTTATTATTTTACTACTGATTTTTAATGCTAATTTTGTCATTTATCAGATGGGTCTGGGGGCCTATCTGTTTACCAATACTGTTACTCTTCTGTTCTACCAGCCCAACACCACATGATTACTTTTTTTTTTAAATCGGCTTTGTAAAATTACATTGTCCAGTGAGCAACTATCACTTCTTTTAGTTTTCAAATTTATGGGCACAAAGTTGTTTATACGAGTTTCTTGTGATGTTAAAGATCTTTTCTATAGCTTCTTATTCCCAATATTGCATATTTGTCTTTTATGTATTTATTTTTTGATCATGCTTGTTAGAGATTCTTCTGTTTTATTGAAAAGTACATTATACATTCCATTTTTTAATGCTCTCATCTTTATTACTTTCTTCATTCTACTTTTTCTTTTGGAATATCTATTATTCTACAAGTTTTTGAATTGAACATCAGTTCATACATTTTGCATATTTCTTTTTGAAAAATAAAACCCCAATTTTTGTAAGGCCACCAATATCCTTCAAAACTAACAAATTTGGGGCAGCGCCTGTGGCTCAAAGGAGTGGGGCGCCAGCCCCATATGCCGGAGGTGATGGGTTCGGATCCAGTCCCGGCCAAAAACCGAAAAAAAATAAATAAATAACAAATTTTTACATGTTCTGCTTTCAGTGATAATCAGTTCTAAATATTTTACAACTTAAAATATTATTTTTGTTTCTAGTTTATTTTTTAAGGGTTTCTTTCTCCTTCTGTAGGACTGATAAGGTTTCCCGAAATTATCTAACCTTTTTTCTCCTTCTGCTTGCTTCGAATCTATAAATTTTGTTAGCCAAGTAGAACTTTATTTTCTAAAAAAAAAAAAAAAGCTCTCCTAACTACAGATTTTTGTAATAAAATTCATAGTTTACACAAAACTGTTAGCATCTTTTCTTTCGTTTTTGAGACAGGTTCTTGTTCTGTTCCCCAGGCTGGTGTCAAACTCCTGGCCTCATCTGATCCTCCTATCTTGGCCTCTGAAAGTGCTGGAATTACAGGCTTGAGTCAGCCCCTAGCATTCTTTAAATACCCACTAAACACTGTTTCCTCACCTTGGGCATATTGGAGATATGATACTTAATTTCACCTACTTAAAATTAAAAAAAACTGATTATGTTATTAATTACTTTATTAGATTAATTGGCTTTTATCAATTTCTGTGTTCATGGTTAATTTTTTGAATACAACATCTTCACTCTGAGTTCATTTTCTTTCTTATTGAAATTGAGTCTTAGATATTTCTTCTAGTGAATATCAAAGATAGAGTGTCTTAGATTTTTTATACCTAAATTGTCTTATTTTTGTCCTCATTCTTGAATGATGGCACAGTTGAGTATGAATTGAATTTAAAAAGGATTTTCTCTCAGCATCCATTGTCTTCTGTCAAACACTGATAAACATGAAAAGTCACTTGTTAATTTACCAGTTGAAGAACTACCAACAGTGTCAATACAATGTATCTTGCTAGGATTTATTTGTAACCATCATGCTTTCTAACTATAGAATTCTTTCTACAAGAGTACTCTTATATTTCTCCTCTTCTGGTAAATTCTCTGAAATTGTCTTTACAAACTATTTTCAGCACTATTTTCGAGTTTATTTTTCTGATACTCTCACTGAATTTTGAGACTTTGCAATGTATCTTATACGGTCTTTAACTGTTCTGCCATTCATTAAAAAAAAGGAAAAAACTTTTTTTCCTACAAAAAGGAAAAACCTTTTTTTCCTACGCTGTAATCTAAGTGAATTCTTCAGAGTTATTTTGCAACTTAACAGTTCCCCTGTGCCTTAATGTAGCCTAACATTTGTTATGGCTCTTGTATTTTTTCCAGTCCTGCACTTTTAAATATTCTTATTGTACATATTCCATATTCGCTCGTTCTAGTTTCACTTTGCCGGCTTTTCAAGTTTACATCCTTTTGTTAGAAATTAGTTTCCTATCTCCTTGCATACATAAATATATTTCAAAGTTTTGTCTAACTACAACATAAAAATCAAATTTTGTTTGTAAATTTGTCACCTGTCTTTTCTTATCATTAGATTTATTTACGTTCCAGGAATTTTTATATTTAAGTTCATTTTAGTGGAAGTTTTTTGTTTTTCTTTTCCTTTCTTCTCTCTCTCTTTCTTTTCTTTTTGTACCTTTCTATCCTTGTCAAGTAATGTTGCAGTTTCCTCCAATTTGCTCCTTGGACAAACATCTGGAGCTAAGCTTTACCATTGTTCGCTTGGTGTTCTTGACCTAGAGCGATACTGGTACTACTGCAAACAGGAGAGCCCAGACACAAGCCAGTTTTCCAGGATGTGGCCTGTGTCTGTGTCTGTTTTCCTAAACCTCGTATATTCTAATGCTGCAGCCCCAGGGAGAGACCACTACCACCTTTCCTTTAGTCTTCTTCCTCATTGTGGGATAGATCCACCTTAGTCTCCGCGGATCAGTGAGTCTGGCTCCCAGCTCCTACTCAGAAGTTAGACTCCTAAATATTCCAGCAACTTTCATACTTAAAGGCTTCCTAGGCTCACAATCACAGACCATTTCACCATTTTTGTTTATTTGTTTCTGTTCCTGAATTTGAATTTAGTTATGCCGACTTGGTTTTTTTCTTACCTTTTGGTTTGTTTGGGGAGCAGACTAGGGTACCAACATATGAATACACTTCTCAACCAGAAATCCTCATGCAATTTTTTAACTCTAGTTTTCTTTATCTGTAGAAGCAGAACAATACAATTTGCCTTATCTATTTGAAAGCTTTAGAAAATATTAAGTAAAAGAGAATGTTAGGGTCCTTTAGAAAACTATAAAAACAGTATGAAATGTATTATAAAGCACTTTAGTAATTTGGCTTAAGGGCTTTAGATTTTTATTTGATAAGCACAGTGGGCACATAAACATTTTAAAAATATATTGTTTCCATCAACTATAATTAAATTAAACAATAGTGTGTAGCTAATGCTATTTCATCTGCGGCGAACACTGTCTTATTTAAAGGGAAAGAAACTGAGATAGTACTCAAGTAATTCAGGTCATTGTGAAATGGGTACCAACCATAAAAAAGTAGATATTGACTAAGTTACTTTTAATTAAATGAAGAATGTGAATTTATTTATATTCACAATTTTAAAAGTTAAACAACCCTATTTTAATCCATTTTATTATTGAGCAATGTCTGAAATTCTGTAAGCATCTCGTTATGTTTTCACTCAATCCTCCATAAAAGTGTTTTTTTTTAAGTTTTATGTTGAAATAATTTTAGACTCACATAGAAGATGTAAAAATAGTACCGAGTCCCTGAGTACCCTTTCCCCAGCTTCTTCCAACAATAATAGCTCGCCTAGCACAGTACAATTGTCAAGACTGAGAAGTTGATAATGGTACATGGAGCAGGCAGAATAATGCCCCCTACCCCAAGAAGTTCACTTCCTAATCTTGGAACATGGCAATGGAGAGGGAACTAAGGTGGCAGATGGAATGAAGATTGCTGGTCAGCCAAGCTTAACACAGGGAGATTATTCAAGGTTATCTGGGCAGACCCTACACAATTACACAGTCCTGAAAAGTGGAGGGGGGATGCAGGAGTGAGGTGAGAAGGGCTGGACTTCACCTGTGTTAGTTTTGGAGATAGAGAAATAGGACCATGAACTGAGGAATATAGGTGGCCTCTAGAAGCCAAAAAGGACGAGGAAATGGACCCTGCCCAGAGCCACAAAAAGGAACGTAATCCTGCAGCCATCTTGATTTTAGCTCTTGTCAGATTTCTGGCCTATAGGACTGTAAAATAATACATCTGCCCTGTTTTAAGGCACTACATTTGCGATAACTTCTTATGGTAGCCAAGAAAACTAACGTAGCACAATGCCATTACCAAGTGTCATTTTGTAGGGATATGTTTGGTGAAATTTCTGTGAATGAGTCAAATAATGCTGTTCTTTTCCACATAGTTTAAATGGTTTCTCAGGTGTAATGTTTCATGCCCTATTCCTGAAATAGCTCAACTGTTCAATGGGTTTTGTCATACTGATCAAAAAAATATATTCCTTTTCCAGACACTAATTTGTAGGTGCTTCCTTACACATCTTGTTGCTTTGATTTCCTCTATAATTTATGTAGTTTGTACCTCCTGCTTTTAGCTGTTGAAACTAAGATATAATTAAAATTAATTTTTTTTAGCAAGACAAGGCTTTGCTCTTATATCTTTGTTTTAGAAGAAAAAAATTTGAACTCGTATTTCACATTCTAGCATTCAGTGCAATAATGGTCTATCTTTAAAGGATGCAAAAGACTAAAACCAAGGGCCCTTGCAAACACTTGTTTGTATCACAAAGTAGAAAAACACTCCCAGAGCTTATCGCTAAGTGAATTGTTCACCCATCACTTCATGGTGCTTGCTCTAAAGATTTCAATCTTTTAAAGGATTTCAAAGTTTTAATTTGAGTGAAACAAAAATATTGTATTTTACATTTGTTGAAACACAATCACAAGAATGGATAGCCTGTATTTATTTACATGCCAGTCAAGTATTATCAGGCTTCTCACTAACATATGTCGAGATGTACCAGAATCACAGTAACTTAACATGTAAGATAGAAGATACATACAGAGTCAGGTTACATTTTCTTAAAGAGACCATTTTGGGATTTTTCCATAATGATACATGAAAATGGTAACCTGGTTGGTCATATCGAAGGTGATTTGAGGGAGTTATCACTAAGAGGCATGTCATATGAGATAAGAGATAACTACGCACTGGGCAAGACAGTTAGCAAGTCAAATGAAACGATCACGTTTTAGTAATGTCATATCTAACAATGTCATCTAAGAAATGCTGAATAAAAGGTGGCTTTCAGAGCATGGTTTGGATCAATTGTGGTGGAACCAAGACTATGGGGAGGTTACAGTAAGAAGTAAAATGAAAGGATCTTGAAGTAGATACTGCGCTGCCTCCGTAATAACCGTTCTGCTCCTCTGGGTGGAAACTGTTGGCTGAGAACGGCCTGTTTCCACCTCCACCTCCAGGATGGGCCTAAAATAACTTAACACTCACAGTGTCCAGGAGTAGCCAACCTTTTTTTTTTTCTGCTGCACATTGGAAAAACAGTTATCTTGGGACACATATTAAGTACAAACTAACAAAAGCTGATGAGCAAGATAAAGGTCCATGTATAATTTTCACAGTATTTTTCACCACACGTAAACAAAACAGTCCTGAAATAATCTGCACGTGGCCACAAACCATAGGTTGGGCACCACTGGTCCTGTTCCTTATTAAATATACTCCTTAGGTGCATGCAAATATTATGTATCCAAGGAAAAAGTGTTCAAGAATGGCCATTTATATTAGTTTCTTAATACAACAGAGACTTAATCTCTCACAGTTCTAGGTGCCAGAAGTCTGAAATCAGAGTGTGATTACGGTCACACTCTCTCAACGGAAGGGAAGGAAGCCTTCCTCGTTTGCTTCTTTGGACTTCTAGTGGTTCCAGACCCATGGTTGCAAAGATCCACTCACTGCCTCTAACTTCATATGGCCTTCCCCTCACCCGCTGTGTTGTCCTCTCTTCTATTTCTTATAAAGTTACTTGTCATCACATTAGGGCCTACCCAGATAATCCGGCATGATCTCATCCCGAGAATCTGAACTTAATTGCATCAGCTAAGACCTGTTTTCCCAAAGAAGGTCACAGGTTTTGAGAGTTAGAAGGTAGACATGTCTTTTTGGGGTCACCAGAAGACCCAACATTTCCTAGGCCACAGTGATTGTTTTGCAGGTGGTCTGCTGAGAACAAAGCTCAGAGCTCGTAGCTTATGGCTACGGTAAATGGTATTTTCTCTCCTAGAGAATGAGTAAGGAAGCCCATAGTTCCTGCGGTTGCAGGCAGCCCTCTGGCTGCCTTGGATGGCCATCAGCCTTAAAAACAAGCCAGCAGGGAGCAGAGCTGAGAAATCTGCAAACATTGTAGAAGCTCTGACTGGATACTGGCTGGGTCTATGAATTTGTGAATTAAGCTACTAAATTTTCTTTTTTCATCAATATGTTACAAAGCAATTTTAAGATATAGTGAGGGTTGGCTTGGTGCCTGTAGCACAGTGGTTATAGCACCAGCCATATATACCAAGGGTGGTGGGTTTGAAGCCGGCCCAGACCAGCTAAACAACTGCACCAAAAAAATATCCAGGCATTGTGGCGGGCGCCTGTAGTCCCAGTTACTTGGGTGGCTGAGGCCAGAGTATTATGTAAGCCCAAGAGTTGGAGGTTGCTGTGAGCTATGACGCAACACCACTCTACAGAGGGCGACATAGTGAGACTCTGTCTCAAAATATATATATATATGTAGTGAGGGAACTAAGGAATAAGCTAAATTTTGAGTACACCAATTTTTGCGGGACAATCAGAAACAAATGTAAATTTGCCAACATTCCTTGAGCAATTATTACATTCTAGGTGCTATCCTGAGCATTTCATACTGTTTATTTAGTTTAATTCTCACAATAACCCTGTTTCCTTTCCAGAAAAGAGATCTCATTTAACCACACAGTCTGACTCAGCATTTAGGGAGCGATGAAGTAAGAGGTACATGTGGAGTATGACCCTAAAAGGGCCTTTGCATCCAAATGGTGGTGATTAGATTTGCCATGTGGGCAATGGGGAACCAAGGGAAGTTCTGAAAAAGAGGAATGATCAGGTTTGCATGTGGGGGGACAGTCACCTGGAGGCAGTGTGCAGAGTGAACAGGCACTAAGGCAGACAGAACAGCCACTGGCAATCACCAGGAGAGAACTGGACTAGAGTGCGTTTTCCAATCAGAAAACCTGGGTGTCCTTTCTATTTGTGAGCATCCTCTTGCCTTCCATTCCTGGAGGCCTTTTATCATCATGGTTAAACACGCACTCCTGCAGCCCAGACGCCTGGATTCAAATCACAGCTTGACCACTTACTAGCTCTGTGACATAGCTCCCTATATAATCTCCGTGTGCCTCAGTTTCCTCACATGTAACTTTGGGATAATAAAAGTACCTACTATATCAGATTGCTTAATACGTTAATGCAAAGAAAAATATTTAGAAGAATGCCTTGACCACAGAAATGCTCTATGATATTAAGATGTTAACATCTTTATAATCCTGAAGCCCAGTATGAGGACGGCTGCACTGTAGGTAATTAAGTATTTGTTGAAAGACAGGATATTTTTACTTACCCCAAGAGGAAGACTATTTTTACTGCTAGAGAGGTTTATTTTCTTTATCCATGCCAATTAAATTCAATCAGCAAACATCCATTAGGCCTCAATATGACTAAACCCTTGTGCTAGATAAAAGCCAAATGCGGAAGGTTTAATCCCTGATTTTCATTAGAGAATACTTGAACCTCTATTCACAACTTGCTCAGGTTGGTTCTAGTAGAACTTTTCTAGAACTGCTCATAACAAATCTGTTCCCTCCTTTACATGACAGACTTTCCAATTATTGAAAACAATTATCCTGTCTACCCTTAATCTTTTTTTACTCCAGGATAAACAATAAATACACACAATTCCTTCAGTCATTCCTTATGGGACATGGTTTAGGAGCATTCAATCAATTTAATCATCCTTTCCAGACACATATGAGTTTGATAATGCTTTTCTTTAAATGCTGGGCTCACAGCAGATACAATAATCCAGGCATGATTAAATGGTCAAACAGTGTTGAGAATCAGCACCATAAAAATGATGACTAAACTTGAATGTATCCACAGATAAAATGGAAGAATAAAGCGTTTGGAGTTTCTTTCAGGGAATGGAAGATATATAAAAAAAAAAAAAAAATTAAGGGAAGGATTGTGGAATAGGAAGCATATGATAAAGAACATGTGATTAACATACCAAGATAGGATATTATCACATGTATGTATTAAGTAAATATTTAGTATGCATTAATAAACAAGTGTGAAGAAAGGACTTAAACAATTGTGGGAATGAGGGTTAATTATCACATATGGTCCCTCAAAAGTAAAATATGTGAGACCAAAAAAGATGATGTAGTCCATATAGTGAGTACTGACAGAAAATGAATTAGGAACACAGAATTTTGAAAAAAAATATACTATCCCTATCACTAGTTCAAAGAGGCAGAAGACAAAAAAATGGGGATGTGGTGTACTATAGTGTGTAGTAGAGAAGGACAGTTGTTTTATGTATAAATGTTACAGTTATGCCCTGTAACCTTAAAGAATAAGGTGGTAGGTTGAGTACTACGTAAATAAGCAACAAGGTTGTGGGGAAAGATGGCTGACTGGAGACGTCACTTACTGGACCACCCTGCAGGGAAAGAAGGGTTTCACGCAAAGGAGAGGGGAGAAAGAATACAGCTCACTTATACTTCAGAGGAAGAAGTACCAGAGCCTACCGGAGACCTCATGGAGAAAAATTATGAAGCAGAGAAGGAAAAGGAAAAACGAAAGAAGACAGTGGTGGGGATCAAATCCAGAGAGGCTCAAAGATTCCTTTCTCCTTCCCACAGTCCTTTGAAATCAGCAAGCTACCAAAGCTAATTGGAAGTTTTTTTTAACCTCAGCAAGCCCAAACACTGAAGCAGTAACCACAGAATTGTGGGGAGAACTTGCATGATCTCAGAGCTTAGATATTCTGTGCAGGGTTCCCCTTCAAGGAGAGTGACCTAAGAGTCCAGAGAGATGGATTTCTTCAATTCAGATTCTTCTGTGAACCTTCTCCAATCATCTCCTGCCCACTGCAGCCAGGAGAGCAGTTTGAGGTGAGAAGTTGGTAAGCAGCCACCTCTCTGCAGGTGGCACATCCTTCTCTGTGGAAACTTCAGACTGGCACACCAGTCTGAAGTTTCCACAGAGAACACGGCCCACACCTTTCTCCCTCAGGACCTGCAGCGGACCTGGGGTACAAGGTAGGGAGTCCCCTGCCTGCCAGCACTTCCTAGAGATGCAGCCAGCATGTGGGTTAGAGTTTACTGCAGGCTGATATTCCTGAGGATCTTCTGGCAACAGCCTGGATTCCCCCACCTCCACCCACTCAACGCCCTCCATGCTGTTCTGAACATGGTACCAACAGGACACCTCCAGGGGATTAGGAGTGTACAGCAGATTAGATACAGATCTATGGGTCACATGCTAGAAACAGGTCAAAGGCTGAAATCCCTTAAGGGTTAAGATATAGATTAGCAGCATAGAATAGGGAAATTAAAGTTTACCCTGGAAGCATTGCAACCACTACTTTTTTCTTTATAATCTTATGATAATCTCTTATTTCTTTCAATTGTTTCCTCAGTTCACTGACATTGGCTTCTTTGCTTCTTTCCATCTATAATTAACTTTGTATGTAACCAATGTCTCACATGTATGGATTTTTCCTGGTTCAATAAAAGACCCTTAAGGTTTTTGTTCCGGGCAACCCATTCTTGCTCCTGCATGACATGTGAACCTGCTTGCCTCTCCAAGTCTCAAAGTTTATTTCTTTGAAAATAACTGAGTGTAAGAGTTTATTTTTTGTACTGTCCCCTTGTTCCATCCCTAGGGGCAGAATGAACACTGGCAGATGAATCCCATGTCCCCAGAACTCAAGCAAGCTGCTAGGGACACTAGCACCCACCTCTGTTGTAGTGAATAGCAAACAATTCCCCAGAACTAAAGGGACCTCCAAAGTCAGGAGAATTCAAGTGTTCCTCCTGAAGACTAGAGCTTATTATGGCACTAAAAGCATCTCTGCAGTTGGCTCCTTCCTGCATGCATCAACCACTGACAAGGAGAACAACTCTACAGCTCACTACAGGATCTGCCAACTCAGTCAGGCAGGGTGCAGCAGATTCTTACTTACAGTCATCACCCACCATCTCAAAGATTAAGCTGGGGGTCCCAATGCAGTTCATACTCCCAGGAAGAGGGGCAGACAGCAGGTAGAAGCAACCCAAGGCAACACTTTTTTTTAGGAGAAAAACAAAAGGTACAGAAAGTTGAATATGTGAGCTTTCTCTTCCACTGCAGACCACTGGGGTGACTGGAAGCTGCTCAGAGTCTATGCAGGGACACTCCACTAGAGAATAGGTGCAGCAGAACTGGTGGCCTGCCAATCTCAGGGTTCTGTAACCCACACCACCCTAATTGCTTTGGCACATGGAGCCAGGTCTGCATGGGACCCAGACTTCAAGCAGTAGGGAAAAGAAGTTCCCCTGTGTCACACTTTATGACCGGAGTTTGAGAACACTTCTTCCAGGGTGTTGGAGATAAGCAGAGGAGGAGCCTCAGATGCCACAGTCACCTCTTGGGAAACTGGGGAGACTAGCTCAGGGTGTCCTCAGTGCTGGGGGGCAGAATGTCAGTTGACCAGCAAGTCTGCCCACCTACACAGGCCCTGAGCCACTGAGACAAACCCCTGCCTACACAATTGGGCATCAGAAGTCTTCATGCTGGTGGAACAGCCCTCTCATGTGAGCATCTCTGCTCCTGCCATCCCCACACAGATACAAGATGGACAGTGAACATTGAGAAGATTCACAGCAAATAAGTCATCTCCAAACCCATAGTAATCGACCTGGCCAAAGTCAAAAAGAAGGGTAAAAATTTTGAAAACAGCAAGATGAAAGCATCAAATAACCCACAAAAGAAAAGCCATCAGACTAACTGCAGACTTCTCAGAGGAAACCTTACATACCAGAAGGCAAGGGCCCATCTTCAATGCACTTTAACAGAGCAACTGCCAGCCTAGAATTCTGTATCCTGAAAAAAAACTAAGTTTCACAACTGATGGAGAAATTAAGACATTTCCAGACAAGCAAGCACTGAGGGAACTTGCAATGATTATATAAACAAGCAACAAGCATTAAAATTTTTGTTTGCTATTTCAATGAAAATAGGAGGGTGGAGGCAAGATGGCCGACTGGAGCCAGCTTTCCACAGAGGCTCCCATCTAGAAGGAGAGTTAAAGGACAAAAGTTTAGCAAGTAAGCTGATGCCTAGGAGCTGAGCCAAGAGAGAAAGTTGAAGAACGCACATCAACCCTGCTGTAGTGAGCTGCAACCCCAAGGATACAAACAAAAGGTCCAAAATCCATCACCAAAGTATACTGTGAGCCCATGAGAACGGCTCACAGTATACTTTCTACAAACAAGCGAGTGGAGTTCAAATGTCCTTCCATTTATCCCATGGGAGAGACCCTCTAAAAATTGGACCTCTTTCCCCACATTCCTGCCAGGCATAAAACTTTATAAAACTGTATATATTCTCTACCTGCAATTCTGAACTCCCAGTACTCCTCTACACTCTCACCCTGAGGCCTGGAAGCCTGTCCCCCATGAAGTCCAGATTCTTGGGCATTTTCTCAAGAGGGGTTGACAGGGCATGGGCTGTTGCAGGTCTGTGCTGATTTTATAACATGGCAGTAAAGAGAAGATGGTAAACTGAGGCTGAGGGAACCCTACAGGACAGGGAAAAGCGGTGCCCTGTGTTACAGAGCAGCAGCAGCAGCGGGAACAGTGGGGCTCACACCCTTGGGGATATTTTGGAAGGACATGCCCTGTCTCTCTGGGAAACCAGAGAAAGCCGAGCAGCTTCTTCAG
>CAUYRH010097635.1:0-15847 GCA_963574655.1 Perodicticus potto
CGAAGCCCCGGTGTTGGCGGTGAGCTGGGTGATGCCCCGGCACGACCGAGGGCGATAAAGTGCGACCCTGTCTCTCCAAAAAAAAAAAAAAAAAAAAAAAAAATCCATTTCCTTTTCTTCTTTTGCAGTAATTAGCCTGAATTACTGCTTTCAGTCTTTTTTTTTTTTCTTTTTAAAGTTGAGACAGTCTCACTTTGTTGCCTTCAGTAGAGTTCTGTGACATCACAGCTCACAACAGCCTCACACTCTTGGGCTCAAGTGATTTGCTTGCCTCAGCCTCCTGAGCAGCTGGGAATACAGGTGCCCACCACAATGCCTGGCTATTGTTTTGTTTTTCAGCAGGTCTGGGCTGGATTCGAACCCACCAGCCCTGGTGCATGTGGCCGGTGACCTGCTCTCACCCCATCTTCCACATTGTCGATCCTCTTTTTTTCCTAAAAACAAGACAGACCAGGCCATTGCCCTGAATAAAATTCTTTAATGTTTTTGCACATCTTGTTCTGGCTGTTTAGCTTGCCCTTCCCTAGCGCATTGGTGATCAAACTCAGGCCCCTGACTTCAGCATTCAACGCAAACGCTTTTTGCCAGCCTGCCATGACCTTGTGGTGGAATTGAGATGCGCCTTCGGAGGTCTCCGGACCACTAAGCGCATGCTGCTTTCAGCCTTCACCCTACTGCTCTGTAACTGCATCTGGCTCTCTCACTGGACTGTAAGCTCCCGAGGTCAGGCCTCTGGTCTCATCACTGTGATAAAGGACACCATGATGGGTGAAAGACCATCACGGTTAGAAGACACCGTCCGTCTTATGTCTCTGTGAGGTACACGAAGCAGAGCAAAAGGGAGATGACAGAAAATGGAAGACAAATAGAAGAAAAGAAAGAAAAGCTGCCTTTTTAGGAATTTGTTACCAACTGGGAAATTTTAAGGAAGTTTCCTGCTGGGGAAGACCTGCTTGGCATTGAGGAAGTAACCCATGGACCACACCGAGGAGTCATCTGCATTGTTCCTAAGAATGACCCACCAGCCTCACCCTGGAGTGATTACCCCCAACTCAGCCGTCGGCGGAGCCTTCGCTGGGGAACGGCTCTCCTCAGTGACAGCAGAGCCAGGGGACCAAGGGGCCCAGGGGTCACGTTCTGTGGGAAGGCCTGACCCTCTTTCTGCCACTGGCTTACTTTCAACGTATCACAGTGCTCCTTCCACTCTCAGAAATGTCCCAGCTTGGTTAATACATTATTTTGACACGCCATCTCTGAGTGAACATGAGTAATCAAATGACAATAGAAAAGTGATTTCTGGGTTCATAGAATTTGATTATAGTGGAACTTAATAGTTTCCGTACTTTCAAATATCTTCGTGATGATGGAGAAAGCCTGTTCCTTACAACTCATTTGGCCCTGTCTACACTACCCTTTCTTCCCACTCGAGTCACGGCAGAACGCCCGTGGAGCACTGAATTAAAGATGAATTAAAGATGCCACTACTGTACGTTTTTAAAATGTTAGCTCTGTTTAAATTTCAGCCCTTTGTCCATCTCTGGGGAAGAAGTTAGAGGTAGCCACTCCCGCTAACAAGGACAACTTCTGCGGGGAAAGGATGGGGTTGAGGGAAGGAAGGCAAAGAATGAAAAACCCAGTGTTTGTGTTCCCCGACTCTGCCGCCCGCCCTGCTGCCCTAAGTGACCCTGTACTAATAATGCCTTTCTCTGCAGCACATGAGGTGACATCAGCGGCATGACCCGCCACCTGCTGAGCCCCGGGCTGGGCGTTGGGAACGCATCCAATCAGCCCGGGCAGCGCACGGGGGACTCGCAGCGTCGCGCCTGCCAGGGGCTCTGCAGAGGACGTCTCCTCCCGCTTCGGCTTATCCCATCCAGCCAAGCCGGCGGGCCCAGCAGTGGCCTCCTCTGCCTCTCTGATCACTCACTTCCCCAAGCAGCTTACCTGTAAGGCTGTGTCTAATCTAGTGACTTTCCAGCCTTGATTTGCCTTGTCTGGGACTGAACTGATTATTTCTCCTATTCTGTGGCACTTGGGGGAAAAAGAAGAAAATGCCGCTCAATTGTGGGCTGAGTCCTCACTAAGGAGAACACAAAGCTTAAAGGAATTTGGGGGCTGCAGAGACAAAGGGTGTGATGTAGTAAAAGACAAGAGAAAACCTTAAGTGGAAGCAACAGAACACAGCACACTGCCCCCCGCAGGACTAGGGCCCCAGCAGAGCTTACCAGGTAGGTGCCAAGTACTGGCCATTCTGACAGCCGCAAGTGAGATGAGGGCTGACAGGCCCACAGAACTAGCAAGCAAAGTCACACATTGGTGTACCTGGCTAGCAAGGACAGAAAACACATGGACTAGGGTTGTGAAACGACTGGACATAGGGAATTTTAGACGCTCAGAAATGAAAGGTTACAAATAATGAAGAATTCCATAGGTACCTAAAAGTGCCCCTGTAAAAATCTATGTCCCTATATACAAGAAATGGGGGGGGGGAGAACTCCTCCAGAATCTTGCCCCATTAAGTATTAAACACTAACAAAAGAGATGAGGAATGTGCATTTTATCTGGAAATCTTATTTCCATAAGGAATAGCAAAGCACTAAAAATACAAAGAAAAATCTTAAAAGCATGTAAAAGACACATAATGATAGAAATGAGGAAAAATGTATTTGCATGCCAAAAACTAATCTAAAAAAGGACCGTTGCCTCTTCTAAATTAGCATTAGAAGTTAGAATTGTTTAACTTTCTAGACTTTGTGATCGTTTAACTTTCTAGGCTTTGTGTCCCAAACAATGACTTATCTAACATTATGAATAGCACAAACTATAAAATGAGCAAAAAGCCAAATTCTGAAATCACAGTAATGATGTCATAAGTATTCATGAGGAAGAATGGATTTGTTTTACAAATGGCTTGCGAATATAGCATGAGGAATGAAAGTATTGGCAATCGAAAAAAAAGAAAGAGATTGGACTGGTGAGATGACATATTTATGGAAACCGTAGAAGTCTATGGAAACTGATGAGGCACAAAATCCTAGTTTGAAAAAAGTATGTGCCATCATTCAAAAGTTGCTTCAATTTTTTAATAATTGAAATTTACGTGCACCAGCTAACTTGGACCCTTTGTTCTTCCTGAACTAAACTGTTTCTTGTAGCCTCATGTTTACTGAAGCCTAAAATTAGAACTGACAGCAATTCACTGCAACAAAGTGGGCTTCCTCCCCTGCCCGTCCTCCTGCAGCCCATGTCCCATTCATGCCCTAGAAATCCACTCATCTCTCGGTGGTCATCTGCCAAGAGAAGAAAAATAGGGCAGAGATGAGAATGTGTCATTCAGGCAGGGGAGAGGAGAATGGACCTGCTGGCTCACCCCTGGTGTCTCCCATCAGAACCTCACCTCTGCACCGCTGGTCCTCACTCATGTCCTCCTCCGACACATCTGGCGCCTCCAGCAAGAGCTGGTCCAGCACTTGCTTGCACTCTTGCAGCAGCTCGCCAACTGCTTTTTGATTATTCATGATGATTATCCTCCCTCAGCGATGAATCAAGTGTCCCTGGGTCTATGGTGATCAATTACCTAGGAGAAGACATGATCTTCAATAAAGGAGCCCCTTGAAGGCTGAGGTACCTGGTGAACAAAAGAGGCAGAAAGATGATTAACTGAAGCATCATCCATTATCTGTAAGACTCAAGCAGGGAAGGATAATAGGGCAAACACATGAGAATACATGACAGCCCTGAGGACTTTATTAGGGGAGTGTGTGAAATCATTGCAGGGCCTGGTCTAGCTGAGCAGCTCCTCCAAGGCATCAGAATGCAGAAGGGAGAGGGTCCTGGTGCAGATCTGGGTGACCCGCAGTGATGTCGGCAGAGTTACATGGACCCAAAGGAAATGAAAATACCCCTAGGATTTATGTATCTTTTGCATACTTCACATCAGGGCCTCTGTATCCCAGTGGCAACACACTCTGCCTCTCTGGAAGTCTACAGGAAGCAGCTGGCTAACAGTTCTAGTATTCTGGCACAAGCTCATGGTAATATGAAGTTTACCACACTCATAATCCACTGATGATTTTCCCTTCACAGTATCTTCATGGTATTTTTAGCAAGGTATAATTTGGACCCACATAGGCAATGACAGATGCCAAATTTAAAGCTTTTCACTGCCAAGTACTACATCGCCCAGTAAAACAAAGAAGTGATATCTCAAAAAACTCAATATCCTAGCTCTATCAGATGGATAAATGGATCTACTTGTATTGTTACTTAACATATATATAGTCAAGAATTTTTTTGTATAAATGAGTTAGGTGTAATGAGCTATTGCAATCAAGGTAATTTCAAGAACAAAATAACTTACTGATGATATAAAAATGCTGGAAAATAAATAGAAAAAAGTTACTTGTCTCTCTTCTATTAAAGCAGTACATTTTAAACAAAATAAAGAAAGTTATTCTCTTCCCAATTTTGCTAGGATGATAGTGGAGATGCTGTCTTGTTTAGATACTCCTGTAGGAGACATAGAATGTTACTACCCAAGCAAGAGAGTTGGAACGGGAAGAAAGTAGCAGATATATGGATGACTCTAGTTCCTCTCTGAGTTTATCCATGCAGCGAAGTAGTCATTGACAATATTAAAGCAGTGAAGTTTACTGTGTTGGAATTGGGCTTAAATGTGCTATCCAGTGGCCTTATTCTAAGAAGTTACTTTTAGCT
This sequence comes from Perodicticus potto, assembly GCA_963574655.1. NCBI lineage: Eukaryota > Metazoa > Chordata > Mammalia > Primates > Lorisidae > Perodicticus > Perodicticus potto. The sequence goes on from CAUYRH010097635.1 coordinate 4,717, forward strand.
TTGAAATAGCAAGAAAGTCTCTCTCTCTCTACCCCTATAATTTAACAAGGACACAAAACAAAAGATGGGCTAACTATGTAATCTAAATTTCTTATTTTTCATCCAAACATGGCAGGTTTACCCTGTATGCCTTGGTTTTAACACACACATGCACATACAGAGTACATAGCTAGAACTGCCAAAGTAAACCTTTAGGATGTTACTGCCTGTTTCGTTAAAAATGATCTTCTTCTTCTTTTTTTTTTTTTTTGGAGACAGAGCCTCAAGCTTTCGCCCTGGGTAGAGCGTCGTGGCATCACAGAACCCTCACAGCAATCTCCATCTTCTGGGCTTAAGTGATTCTCTTGCCTCAGCCTCCCAAGTAGCTGGGACTACAGGCGCCTGCCACAATGCCTGGCTATTTTTTCGTTGTAGTTGTCATTGTTGTTTGGCAGGCCTGGGCTGGATATGAACCGGCCAGCTCTGGTGTAAAGTGGATGGCACCTTTGGCACTAGAGCTACAGATGAGAGCTGATCATTTATTTCTTGATGAAGAACAAAGTCAGAGTTAGCGAAGATAAAATTCTTGCTAACTGAAAGGGCATTCACATATGTGATGTAGCGAGGAATTAGCTGAAGCAAGTCTCTTGGCACCATTTTTTCCAGTAGCTGGTGCTCATTTTCTGTCTCTGTGTCACATTTTGGTAATTCTTGTAATATTTTAAACTTCTTATCATTATATCTATTATGGTGACCTGCGACCAGTGAGCTCCTGATGTTTCCATTGTAATCGTTTTGGGGTACCATGAACCATGTCCACAGAAGACAGCAAATTTAACTGATAAATGTTGTGTGCGTTCTGCTGACTGGCCATTTCCTTGTCTCTTTTCCACTCCTCACACCTACCTCTTCCCTGAGATGCAAAAAATTTCTCTACGTGTTCAAGTGAAAGGAAGAGTTGTACATTTTTTGTGTTAAATCAAAATCTAGAGAAGATTAAGCTTAGTGAGGAAGGCATGTGAAAATCTGAGACAGGTTATAACAGGAAGCCGAGTTGTGGATGTAAACAAAAAGTTCTTGAAGAAAATTAAAAGTGCTACTCCAGTTAACACACAAAGCAAAATAGCCTTACTGCTGATATGGAGAAAGTTTTGGTGGTCTGGATAGAAGATTAAACCAGCCACAACATTCTCTTAAGCCAAAGTCTAATCTGGAACAAAGCTCTAGTTCTCTTCAATTCTACAAAGGCTAAGAAAGGTGAGGAAGCTGCAGAAAAAAAGAGCAGGGTAAAGTAGCAAGTCATTCAGAAGATTTATCTAAGAATATTAATGAAGGTGGCTGCCCTAAATAATAGATTTTAATTGTAGACAAAATAGCCTTGTATCAGAAGATGTCATATAGGACTTCTATAGCTAGAGAGAAGTTAATGCCTGTCTTTAAAGCTACAGAGGACAAGCTGGCTCTCTTGGTAGGGGCCAATGTACCGGATCACTTTAAATTGAATCTGGTACTCCTCTTCATTCCAAAAATCCTAGGGCCTTTAAGAATTTTGCTCAATTTACTCTACTGGAACGATGAAGTCTAGATAATGGCATATCTGTTTGGACTGAACATTTCGAGTGCACTGTTAAGACTTACTGCTCAGAAGAAAAGAAAGATTCCTTTCTAGATAACAGCACATCTGTTTGGAGCATGGTTTATTGAACATTTTGAGCCTACTGTTAAGATTTACTGCTCAGAAAAAAAAAAAAAGAAAGATTCCTTTCAACTTATTTCTGGTAAGTGACAATGCACCTGGTCACCCAAGAGCTCTGAAGGAGATGTGCAAGGAAGTTAATGTTGTTTTCATGCCTGCCAACACAACATCCATCCTACAGCCAAGGGGCAAGGAATTATTTTGAATTTCAAGTCTTATTATTCAAGAAATATATTTCAGGTGGGGTGTGGTAGCTTATGCTTAAACTGGAGTGGCCGAGGTGGGAAGATCACTTGAGTTCAGGAGTTCAAGGGTGCAGTGCACCATGATCACATTATTACACTCTAGCCTGGTCAACAGAGCAAGACCTTGTCTTTCCAAAAAAAAAAAAAAAAAAAAAAAGGGGCTCCTCGGCGGGTAGCGGTGGTGGCCACAGCAGTTGCTCCTGGCCCTGTTAATGTCGGGGCCAGGCCCGGGGAGGATGGCGCCCTAGAGCCCGGCCTTGCTGCGGAAGGGGCGGGAGGGGAAAGGGGTAGTGGAGACCGGCCATGTCGGAGGTGACCCGGAGTCTGCTGCAGCGCTGGGGCGCCAGTTTTAGGAGAGGCGCTGACTTCAACTCTTGGGGCCAGCTGGTGGAGGCGATAGACGAATATCAGATATTAGCAAGACATCTACAAAAAGAGGCCCAGTCTCAACACAATAATTCTGAGTTTACAGAAGAACAAAAGAAAACCATAGGCAAAATTGCAACATGCTTGGAATTATGAAGTGCAGCTTTACAGTCTACACAATCTCAAGAAGAATTTAAACTGGAGGACCTGAAGAAGCTAGAACCAATCCTAAAGAATGTTCTTACATATAATAAAGAATTCCCATTTGATGTTCAGCCCGTCCAATTAAGAATTTTAGCACCTGGTGAAGAAGAGAATTTGGAATTTGAAGAAGATGAAGAAGAGGGTGGTGCTGGAGCAGGGTCTCCTGATTCTTTTCCTGCTAGAGTTCCTGGCACTTTATTACTAAGGTTGCCATCAGAACCAGGAATGACATTACTCACCATCAAAATTGAGAAAATCGGTTTGAAAGACGCTGGGCAGTGTATTGATCCCTATATTACAGTTAGTGTGAAAGATCTGAATGGCATAGATCTAACTCCTGTGCAAGATACTCCTGTGGCTTCAAGAAAAGAAGACACATATGTTCATTTTAATGTGAACATTGAGCTCCAGAAGCATGTTGAAAAATTAACCAAAGGTGCAGCTATCTTCTTTGAATTCAAACACTACAAGCCTAAAAAAATGGTTTACCAGCACCAAGTGTTTTCCTTTCATGGAGATGGATGAAATTAAACCTGGGCCAATTGTAATCAAACTATACAAGAAACCTACTGAATTTAAAAGAAAGAAATTGCAGTTATTGACCAAGAAACCACTTTACCTTCATCTACATCAAACTTTGCACAAGGAATGACCCTGACATTATTAACATGGAACTTCTGTGAATTTTACCACTCAGTAGAAACCATTGTAACTGTGTAGCATCTAACCCCCTTCAACAGGCAGGACGTGAGCCGTACCCACGCCCGTAGGCCAGAGTTGAGTCCGTTGCAAAGATGTTCAGTGGGATTCAAAGTCCAGCACGTCTGTGAAGTGTAAGCCTTCTTTGGATACAGGCTTATTTTAGACTTTGAAACATGTTTTTACTTTTCTATTAATTGTGCAATTAATAGCTTATTTTCTAATTTACCACTACTCCTACTTTGCTTCCTGGAACAATACTGTTGTGGGCAGGATGTGCTCGTCTTCAAACTTAACACAGCAATAAGAAAGAATGTGCTAGAGTTTACACATCTGTTCACTTTTGTTCCAATATGCTCTTTTGGTTTGCGTTAACATCAAACTTTGGGTTGATGTGAGTAGAACAGTATCAAACTTCATTGAGAGGAATTGAACCAATTACACTGCCTAAGAAGGTCTATCTGGAAATGTGTAGGCTGCTCCTCTGAAGCAGCCTAAATTCATCCTGATCTGCTTATTTTCCTGCTCAGAAATAGTGTGCCTTGGCCAGATCAGTATCCCATATGGGAGTGTTCCCCAGGTTGTAGCTGTGATTTTTCTCCAGATGGCCAGGTTGTTTTTCTGAAAGTGAGCATAATTTTAGTCATGTTGATTAGCTGTACTTCTACATCACATTGTTATTCTAATACTGATGCCAGGGTTAACGTTGGAACCATCTCAAGATAATTACAAATTTTTAGATGGATTTACAATGTCTTCTAAATCATGTAATCCAGATATAATTGAGTCAGATGCAAACAAGATCCTGCAGGCATTAACAGCTGTTTTTCTGACAACTGATTGTGAAACCTGCATACCTCTTCTTATAGTGATGAGTATGCAAAATCTGGACAGATATTCTATTTTTTTTATATAGGTAGCTAGGGCTGCCATTTATTTCCTATTTAGATATATTGACATTTATCCACATGAAAATATGTAGGTCATTCACTTATTGTAATTTGACTATTTATCTTACTTATTTGACTTAATGGGGCATAAATAAAACTTTTATAGTACACATGAAATAGTGGATATTTGATACCCAGAACATTACAGCTTGTGGTGGGCTTTCTGTGGGTTGCACATAGAACTCACATGTTTTATCACTGTTTTAAATGAGCAATGCATGAGGAGAATGCTGTCAGTATCTGGGCTGTTTTTAAACTAGTGTAATAACCCTCCTACCACTCAATGTTTGCTTTTTTAAAATAAGTAACCACAATTAAGTTGTTTTAGCCCTTGCATTTCAGGAAATCTAGTCTTTTAGTTGTTTATTAGGTCAGTTCTGTGTCTTAGATGGATGTTAAATAATATCTGAGTCTGAAAGAATTCTCAGCCAAATTTAGTCATGTCTTTCATCTTGATTAGATTAATTCCAAATTCTAAAATGATTCAGTCCACAAATAGCTCTAGGGGATGAAGAATTTGCCTTAATATATTACTTTTCACTCAACTCTTAAGACTATAGGTCATCAAATCCCCAGACTGTAAGCTCCTCAAGGGGCAGCTCCATATTTTCTACATGTCGTGTCCATTTTCTAAGGTGCCTGGCATCCCTTTGTACCCTGTGTAGTACTCAGTACCTTTTGTTTTATGTTGCTGATGAGTCCTAAAAAATAATCCCTTAAGAAAACCTATTAAAATGTAGCAAAACTGAAAAAACAAACAAACAAACAAAAAAACCCCCAGAAAACAAGAAGAAAAGAAAAAGAAAGAAAAAAATGAAAATACATTTTTAAAGGTTATAGCTATCATAGTTAGTAATTCCTCTGATTGGTCTGAGCAAAGTAAATTGAAAACCTTCTGGAAAGGATTCACCTTTCTGGATGCCATTAAGAACATTCATGATTCGTGGGAGAAGGTCAAAATATCAACATTACCAGGTGTGTGGAAGATGTTGATTCCAACCATTATGGATGACTTGGAGGGATTTAAGACTTTAATGGTATGAATAATTGCAGATGTGGGAGAAATAGCAAGAAAACTAGAATCAAGAGTGGAAAATGTGTTTAAATTGCTACTATGCCAAAACAAAATTTGAACAGATGAAGAGTTTCTTCTTATGGATGAGCAAAAAAAATGATTTCTTAAGATGGCATCTACTCTGGGTGAAGATGCTAGGAACATCGTTAAAATAACAAAAGATGCAGAATATTATATAAAATCATTTTGATAAAGCAGCAACAGGGTTGAGAGGATTGACTCCAATTTCGAAAATGTGCTACTGTGGGTTAAACGGTATCAAACAGCATCACATGCTAAAGAAAAATGTTTCAGAAAAGGAGTCAATCAATGTGGCAAACTTCATTGATCGCTTATTTTAAGAATTGCCACAGCCACCTGAACCTTCAGCAACCACTGCCCTGATCAGCCAGTGCCCATCAACATTGAGGCAATATCCTTCACCAACAAAGATTACAACTCACTGAAGACTTAGGTGTTCATTAGCATTTATTAGCAATAAAGTATTTTTTAAATAAGATGTGTAATTTTGGGTGGTGCCTGTGGCTCAATGGGTAGGGCGCCAGCCCCATATACCAAGGGTGGCGGGTTCAAACCCAGCCCTGGCCAAACCACAACAAAAAAAAAAGATGTGTAATTTTTAGACATAATGCTATCGCTCACTTAACAGACTATATATAGTGTAAACGTAACTTTTATATGCACTAGAAAACAAACAAAAAAAGAGTGCGACATACTTTAGTGTGATTTTTGATTTATTGCTGTGATCAGGGACCAAACTTTCAATATCTTTGAGGTATGCTTTAATCTTTCCTCTGTTTAGGATGTTTCAGAAAGTATTTTTCCACATAATGGTTTGTTGGACTACAAGGTTTCCACTGTCCTCTTTAGCCACACTATTTGTGCTACAAGGTGACATTAGCCTGCCTAGCTATGAAGAAAACTAAGCATTGAAGGCTTGTCGAAGTTTTATACTTACACTGCTATTGCAAGGAATACAGGAATATATATCTGTTCCTTCTGAGTACTACAGTGAGTTAATGAAAGAGTTAATAAGTGGACTAGAGTGAACAAGAGATCATATAGGAATAATATCTTTCCTTGAAAAGGGAGCTATTGGTTAAGTTGGGAGGTAGTTTATAGACTGAAAAATGCATTTGATAGTGTAGAAGGTTAAGAACAAATTTTCTTGGATGGAGTGAGCTGCAGGTGAGTCAGAGACTCATTTTTCTTCAAGTCCCAAATTAAAGCAAGAAAGAAATTCTCTTTCCTAGGACCCTTTTTGAGAACTTCATATAGAAAGAGAGGCATAACAGGAAATGTGACCTCATGCACAAAGAAATAAAACTGCACATAATATAATTTTAATTGCAAGCCATCCCTTTGTCTAAAGCAATGATTTTTAACCTGTGTACCTCAGCACACTGGTGTATCATGAGAGAATCTTAGTTGTGCCACAAAAAATTTTAAAGATCATTAATTAAATTATTTTCAAAAGAAGTTTAAAGCACAGTAAGCATATCCTTTTTTCAACTCTTCTTTTGGGATCAATATAATACAAGTGTGCATCAGAAGTTTAACTATAGTTTTAAGTGTGCTGTGATTTAAAAAATGTTGAAAAACATTGGTTTAAAGTTTTATAATAATGCTTTCTTGGTGATGTATCATTCCTTTAAGGTAGAAAGTGTTTAACTTATAATAACAGAGTAGGAGAGTGTTTCCAGAGGCTGGGGGATGGGACGATGGCAGAGATGTCAGTCAAAGCATATAAGATGTGAGTTAGGAGAAATAAATTTGGTATATCTGTTGTACATTATGGTTACAATAGTCAATGACAATATATTTTATACTTGCTAACTACTAATGAAGTAGATTTATGCCAGACACAGTGGCTCATGCCTATAAGTCTAGTACTCGGGGAGGCCAAGGCAGGTGGGTTCCCTGAGCTCAGGAGTTAGACACCAGCCTGAGCAAGAGGGAGACCCTGTCTCTAAAAAAACAAAAAACAAAAAACAAAAACAAAGTATACGTATATCAAAACATCATGTCATATGCCTTAATACATACAGTTTTATCTGTCAATTAATGAAATTAAAAAGAAAATAGTCTTCTTTATATTAAAAAATAAAATTCTAATTATTGTAGTTCTGTAAATGATTTAAACAGAGACAGAATGCAGCAATGAAAAGAGGACTTAGAGATCTTAACTGCCTGCTCCTGTTCACCTCTGAGAGGCTCCTGTCCAGAGGGAGAGGTAAAGGACAGAAGTTTAGCAAGAAAGCTGATAGTTTGGAGCTGAGCCAAGAGAGAAGGTTGAAGAACACACACCAACCCTGCTGAAGCAAGCTGCAACTCCAAGGATACAAACAAAAGAAGTAAGGAGAAGATGGTCAACTGAGAGGGAAACATACAGGAGAGGTGGCGCCCTGAGGCACAGAGCAGCAGCCGCAGTGGCGGGAACAACAGGGCTCACACCCTTGGGGATATTTTGGAAGGACGTGCCCTGTCTCTCTGGGCAACCAGAGGAAGCCAGGCATCTTCTCTGGTGGCATCCACTGGTGGAACAGATCTGGGATGGAAACACAGGCCCCATGAGTAAAGGGTATGCCTGAGGCGGTACTGGCCCGGGCGGAGTGTGGGGACTAGAATAGCGTGTGCAGAGACAGCAGACTCCCAGGGTGGAGCTGTCCCAGAGGAATGCTTTACTGAGCTTCAGATGCACCTGGCCCTAAGGGGATCATAGCTGAGACAAAGGTGGGCAGGCAGAGGCTGGAACTGACAGCTGAGTGTGAGCTCTGACCATGCCTGCCCCAACACAGACTGTACCCAGGCACAGACCAGGCTGAGTTGCAGTTTCTATGAAGTAGTGTCTGATCTGCAGTGGAATATAGCCGGGACAGAAACAAATTCTGCAAAGTTGTTCTGTTCTGTCAGCAACATCAATCAGGGGCAGGGCAGAACTGAATGAACTGCCCCAGCCTCCATTAAGCGCCTGAGGTTGTCAGGCCTCACCTCCCCCTGCTGGATAGTGGCAGAGAGTGGTGGCCCGGTTGAGGAAAGATAGATCTCCCTGTGACTCAGGCAGGTGTAAACCCCTGGAGCATCTGCTCATTGGAGGGAACTGGGTCACAGTCAAACAGGGTTACCAGTGATAGAGGTGCAAGGTGGGAAGGAGGCATCAATCTTCCCACACTAATTTATTTGCTGGGTGGGTTCTTCTGACCTCATGGAGCACCGGAGCGAGTCATACTTCAGCTGCCAGCAGATCCCTGCTACCTAGTTGCCAGAGACCTTTTGAACTCTCCCACCTGAGACCAGTGATGACTGGGACAATTGATTTGGACCACTTGAACTGGGCCAATCATGAAAGGACTATCCAAAGTAGTACCCTGGGTGTATAGTTGTGGGAAGGTTTGATTTTTCTTTTCCAATTGTTCCCTGTGGGAGGTGGGGTGACTTAATTGCTGGTATTTCTCCATAGCGGAAACTTCAACCCAGAGTAACTGATTCACTAGAGTAGGACAGACACCAGCTGAAAACAAGACAGAGCCACTTAGCCCCACCACACCAAGAAGGTCCCCAGTTTCTCAGACCATAGCACTGTACAGGTCCTTGGCAAAGCTCTAAGGGAAAAGGTACAGACACCAGTCCCAAAGGGTGTCACAGCCCTTGGGCAAAGGGCTGCACTACTCCTGGAGTCCCCAACCCAACTTCCCCTTATATGCTCATCTAGCCAAATTGTATAAGATAATCATGGGGCTGAATCAGCGGAAAAACTGGTAACATGAATAAACGAAATTGTTCCCACCCAAGGAACAATTTTGTGGACACAACTAAAGATCCCATTCATAAACAGATGGCTGAGATGTCAGAAATTGAATTCAGAGTTTGGATTGCAAATAAGATTAGAAATTCAAGGAGCATTTCCAAAGTTGTCTCAAGAATTCAACAAATTCAAAGACAAAATCACCAAAGATTTTGACACATTGAGACAAGAATTTGCAGCCCTCAAAGATCTGAGAATCAGATCAGTGGAATCTCTCAGTAACAGAATGGAGCAAGCAGAAGAAAGGATTTCTGACACTGAAGACAAAGCTTTTGAATGTGCCCATATTCTCAAAGAGGAAGAGAAATGGAGAACAAAAACAGATCATTCTCTCAGAGAGCACTGGGATAATTTGAAGAAAACTATTATTCGCCTTATAGGAATTCCTGAAGGCAATGAAGTTGCTTCACAAGGCACAGAGGCTCCTCTTTATGAGATTATGAAAGAGAACTTTCCAGACATGCCAAGAGATTCTGAAATTCAGATAGCAGACAGTTTCAGAACCCCAGCATGACTCAATCTGAATAAGACATCCCCAGGTACATCATAATTAACTTCACTAAAGTTAATATGAAGGAGAAAATTCTGAAAGCAGCCAGATGTAAGAAAACCATAACCTACAAGGGGAAGAATATAGAATAACTGCAGATCTCTCTGCTGAAACCTCTCAAGCTAGAAGAGGGTGGTCATCAACATTTAATCTCCTAAAACAAAAATACTTTCAACTCAGGATCCTGTATCCAGCTAAACTGAGTTTCATTTATGATGGAGAAATTAAATACTTTAATGACATTCACATGTTGAAGAAATTTGCCATAACTAAACCAGCTCTTCAGGATATTCTCAGACCTATCCTTCATAATGACCAGCACAATCCTCTACCATAAAAGTAAACTCACACAGAAACTTTTGATCAAATTACAATTTCCACAGTGGTGAAAGGATTAAAAATGTCCACTGGACTTTCAAAAAACTTGATACCCAAAATTCTACCAGGCTTAACAATATTCTCAATTCATGTGAATGGCTTAAATTGTCCTCTAAAGAGGCACAGGTTGGCTGACTGGATACCAAAACTCAGGCCAGATATCTGCTGCTTATAAGAATCTAATCTTACCTTAAAAGATAAATATAGACTCAGGGTGAAGGGATGGTCATCTATATGTCAGGCAAATGGAAAGCAGAAAAAAGCAGGTGTTGCAATTTTATTCACAGATACAATAGGCTTTAAACCAACAAAATTAAGGAAGGATAAGGATGGTCACTTCATATTTGGTAAGGGTAATACTCAATATGATGAGATTTCAATTATTAATATTTATGCACCCAACCAGAATGTGCCTCAATTTATAAGAAAAAGTCTAACAGAAATGAGTAACTTGATTTCCTCCAGCTCCATAGTAGTCAGAGATTTTAACACTCCTCTGGCAGGAAGAGCTATAAGAAGCTAAGCAAAGAAATTTTAGATTTAAACTTAACCATTCAACATTTGGATTTAACAGACATCTACAGAACATTTCATCCCAACAAAACTGAATACACATTCTTCTCATCAGCCCACGGAACATACTCCAAAATCGATCACATCTTAGGTCACAAGTCTAACCTCAGCAAATTTAAAAGAATAGAAATTATTCCTTGCATCATCTTGGACCATCATGGAATAAAAGTTGAACTCAGTAACAACAGGAATCTGCATACTTATACAAAAACATGGAAGCTAAATATCCTTATGCTGAATGATAGGTGGGTCATAGACGAGATTAAGAAGGAAATTACCACATTTTTGGAACAAAATGACAATGAAGACACAAATTATCTGAACCTCTGGGATACTGCAAAGGCAGTCCTAAGAGGGAAATTTATAGCACTGCAAGCTTTCCTCAAGAGAATGGAAAGAGATGAAGTGAACAACATAATGGGACATCTCAAGCAACTGGAAAAGGAAGAAAATTCCAATCCCAAATCCAACAGAAGAAAAGAAATAACCAAAATTAGAGCAGAATTAAATGAAATTGAAAACAAAAGAATTATTCAATAGATCAATAAATCAAAATGTTGGTTTTTTGAAAAGGTCAATAAAATAGATAAACCTTTGGCTAACCTAACCAG
>CAUYRH010097636.1:0-19162 GCA_963574655.1 Perodicticus potto
TGGTTTCATAGTAGTACTGAATACATTGAATTTTTTTTTACATTCCTGAGATACTTTACTAAGAAGAGTATTTTCCAGGTCCCTCCATGTAAACATAAAAGAGGTAAAGTCTCCATCTTTTTTTAATGCTGCAGAGTATTCCATGGTATACATATACCACAATTTATCGATCCATTCATGGGTCGATGGACACTTGGGCTTCTTCCATGACCTGGCAATTATGAATTGAGCTGCAATGAACAATCTGGTGCAAATATTTTTATTGTCAAGTGATTTTTGGTCTTTTGGATATACACCTAGCAGAGGAATTGCAGGATCAAACGGTAGGTCTACATTTACATCCCTGAGTGTTCTCCAAACTTCTTTCCAAAAGGAACATACTAGCTTCATTCCCACTACAGTGCAGAAGTGTTCCCTTTTCTTCACATCCACACCAACATCTGTAGTTTTGGGATATTGTGATGTGGGCTACTCTTACTGGAGTTAGATAATATCTTCTCTATCACATCTCAGGATTAATCATTTTTCAAGGGCCACATCACCGCATGTGGCTGGTGACTCTTGTGTTGAATGACGCAGATTTAGAGACTTGATCAGGCCTTTTGTTTTTTGTGTGGTGTGCTTTCCTTGTTGTTCAGTGATGAGAGAATTCCTAGTGTTTTCTTTTTGGTGGTCTTGGCAGCCATCCGTGACCATTGTTTAGATCTATTCATTCATTAGTGCTTGCAAAAGTGGTGCTCTTTTGTCATTCTGCCTTTAGTTGTTATCTTAACATTACACTATAGGGACACTCCCATCCCCAGATAATTTGACCACCTGAAGGAACAGTTCATATAGAAAAAGAAGGATAAATAATGTTCAATATTGTTCCTTTATGTGCCAGTTTTCAAAATGCAGAGGCAATCGTCACCGCTCTCCTAAGGGTCTGGGGTACTTGTGAGAGTTGGGGTGCAGTGGAGGAAGAAGGTAGTAGTGAGGGGTGACTGGAGGCTCAGTTAGGATGGGTGGGGGCTATAAAGGGGGTGAGAGAGAGAGAAAGGCTCAGCAATGGATCAGGGGTGCTTACAGGATGGCTCGAAGATGAGTCCACTTACGTCAGGGTTAAAGATGAGAAAATACTGTGATTCACCACGGCTGAATGAATGAGGTATGTCCTGCATCCCACCCCAGGAAAGAGAGAGCTCATCATCGTTCACCCCCAGGTCCACAATAAGCAAGAAAAAAATAAATAGTCTTTATGCTTCAGGTTTACTTGGGAAAATTGTTCTGGATTGTCATAGAAGGACTAAGTCTAGAGACCTGTGTTTGGGTTGAGGACGGGGGAAAATGCAGCTTTGGTTTAGAAGGTTGGTATGTAAATTAGGGAAAAGTTGGTAATGGGGCTTTCATGGGAGCTGGAAATCCACACCCAAATTGCACGTAGTGACATGGACTGTCGTGGGACAGTCGAGTCCCACATGGAGTTGTCGTGGGATGCAGACCCATGGCCTTGAAAGGATGGCCCAAGTTCATGTGTTGGTCAGGGGAAGACTCCCAGAGGGGGCTGGTGGCCATAAGATGGCAGAGAATTCAGGTACAACTGCAACCCCATGGAGCAGGAGACTGAGGTTAACCACAGTACACACCTTGGGTGAAGGATGAAGCCCTTCTCCCTTTACCAGGGTAACGTCTAAGTGCTAGGATTTTTTGTTGTGCATGGTTGTTAAGAGTATAGATTCTAGAACAAGTCTGGATTGAAATTCCAGCTTCTCTGTTTACCCTGTGAGCTTGGGCTGGAGATCTCTGTGCCTCAGTATCTTCATCTAAAAAAAAATGGGTAAAAATCACAGTACTTAACTCAGAGCTGTTGTGATGACAAGTGAGTTTGTCAAGATAAAACACTCAGGATAGTATCTGAAACACAGCCAGGGCGATGTGTTTGTTCTATTTAGTTAATTACAATACAATGATAATAATAATTATTACTTCCATGACCGTGGGGAAATGAAAGGGTCAGCAAGTATCACAGAGACTGGATTTTTTTCTTTTAGCCATATTGGAATCAGATTTAATTTCAATGGAGAAAGAAAATAAATGTAATGCCTTTTTGTGCCTGGCAGCTGTGGATTAACTTCATGGCACTACCACACATTACCTAGCAATATAACACAATTTTATATCTTTTGCTTTCACATCAAAATTGCTGAATTAAAACCGCTCCTTCGAAACACTTTGAGCTGTGCACCAAAATGTCTCAGTGAGTCTTAAAGGGGCCATTAAGTGGTGTCTCAGGGCAGGTGACATCCCTGATGATACAAAAGCATCTGTACAAAAAAAATAAAAAGAGTATTTGGGAGGGGGCTGATGAGTTTGGGGATGGAGGGACAGCGGGGAGGATTTGAGGCATTAAAGTATGGAAGTAGTAAGTGTGCAGCTTATAGAACGTAAAAAAAGAAGAGTGCAGCTCTTTTTGGAATAGTTTTAAGCCCAAGAAGGATGGTGTATGAGGGTGAATGAGAAGTGACCTCCAGGTTTTCCATCATGGAGTTGAAAAGCTAAACTGTCAGGTACAGAAATCACGGCTAAGGACGGGGCTCCTGGTCACAGAGCTGAGCTCCTCTATAACACGGTCTCATAGCTGACTTTTACGAGATCTTTGGAGGATTCTATTTTGACACTAGTTTTTAATAATATCTGGACAAAAGGGTAAAGGACCAAGGCAGTGTCACCCGGGGGGGTATTAACAGTGATATTTAAAAAGGACAGAAGGAAGGTCTTGACAAATGGAGGCCGAAGCCCTGATTCACGGAGATGGTGTTTCCCCCCAGGGGTTCTGCAGGAGGTCAAGAGATTGAGGGGGACGCTGCGGTGGAGACAGCGTCAAGGCCATACCCCCGCCGTTCTGTTGCAGCCTCGTCTTGCCTCAGCTGGAGCCAGGTCTTCTCAGAGCTGTTTAATCCACAGTCTCAGTCTGTTCATATTTGGGGCTTGGAAGTCACAGATGGCAACTGATCCACTTCAGGGCGAGGCTAAGGTGTTACTGGTAGACAAAAGTCCTGCTGCTTATGCCTGTGGGGTTGGGAATCTGTCCTAGTGTCCCTGATTAGTACTCTAGTCTTTGGTCATGGCGAGAGCGTTATAGGGATCCTGACACCTTGCCCAGCCTTGCTTATACTCCAGAGATGACCCTGATTCCCAACATGTTTGGCTGCTGACTTTAATTATACTGGAAATGTAATACTCACCTGGAATGAAATGTCAATGTCTAGTAGGCCGTGATCTCATGCCTTTGTTTATAAAAACCTGGCAAGGCCTCACAGGGATGCTTTTCCAATCACTGACATGACTGAAATAGGCATAGAAGGCTCTCTCCAGCTGTGCCCCGGCCCTTCCTTCTTTGATACCTACCCACCTACCTTTCCCCTTTATAAGTGACGTTTGTCCATTACTTCTTACTTCTGACTTAAAAGATTAGACCTCCCTTGACTTCCCAATCTTTCTAAAACCCAGGGTACATATGTAGCTTTTCTTTCTCCCATGCTCCACCATCAAAGCGTCCTACCACCACACTCTATTCCTTGCCTCTGACCCTTTCGCCATGTCTAGGAAAGAATGTGTCATCCACTGGGTGTGTGCTGAGAGAGTGAATGAATGAACAAAGTGATGTGTTGGGGGGGTTAAGGGAAGTTGATGGAAAACCCAGTTGGTTAACAGGTCCAAAAAAACATGGAGAAGATGGAGAAGATTATACCAAAGAATGTTAAAAAGGAAACAATAAAAAGAAAACATTTTAACAGAGAATAAAATCTTCATGATTTAAATTCTTCCCAGATTTTAATTACGCACACAGGCTTTAAATTGGGCTCTTAGATATACCAAAGCTCTAATAATTAAGACAAAATTAAAACAATGATTTAGAAATCTTGGTTATACCTCCCGAGGAATGGAGAATACTCACAGCCAAGAGACCAGGCCCTGGAATTTGCAGCCAGTCACCCAAGTCCTCCCATTCTTTCCCCAAACCAACCCATGGTCAAAAATTCACTGTGTCCTTTCTGAGAACTTGCTTTTTCCCACCTTCTGAGATATCTCCCTTCCCCTCTTCTCTCCTCCCTTCCCCTCCCCTCCTCTCCTCTCCTCCTCACCTCTCTTCCCCTCCACTTTCCCTCTCCCACACCTCTGTGGGTGAATAATATCTTTGAAGAAAAATCAGCAAGCTACAAGAGAACACTCAGAGGATCTTGGCCTTGCCTAGAAAAGAGAATTGAGCTTCAGGGTAGAAGGGGTCGTCAGCCACAGGGAGACAGTGATCCTGAGTGTTTCAGGGTTATGGAGAAGGAGGGTCAAGGGAAGGGAAGGCGAGTGCCAGTGGGTCTGAGTATAGAGGTGAGGGAGGGGCGTGTGGGTAGGGTAAAGGAATAGCCACCGGCTGGAATCTGCAGAACGCTTAACCTCTATCCATGGGGGGATTTGCAGCAAGGAGACGAGGAGGCAGTGTGAAAGCTCACTTGCTACTGTTTAGAAAACAGATTGGACAGGGCGATGTGCAGTTAGAGAGAAGGATGTGTGGGTGCCCAGGCCAGGGAGGCCTGAGATTGGTAGCTACAGAGATGCAGATCAATGCAAGTATTGAGGGGGTGGAATGGAATGGAAAGTGTAGGAAGGGAAAATATCTTGAGCTTGTGGAGAGGAGGCTGCTGGAGAAGACGGAGAGATTAGACCAGAGGGGAGGACAGGGTATGATTTCTGAGTATCTCACACATCGTGCTCAGAAGTTTGAACTTTATCCTGGAGGCAACAGGGAGCCATTGAAAGGTTTCAAGCCTGGGGGTGATTTGCATATTACAAAGGTCACTCTGACAAGGTACAGAGGATAGAGAGGGAGAAAGTGGAGCCTGGAAGATCGGCTAGGAGAGGGTGGGGATTGTTTAAGTGCAATGATGAGTGTCTGAATTCAGGAAGTAGCTTAGGGGTTAGAGAGGAAGAGATAGATACAGTCACGTTAACAAGATAGAATAGCCCGGCCTAGGAGAGAGAGTGTGGCTGTGATTCCAAGCAGAGTGGTGGGGAACCTGGAGAAGGAGGTTTGAAGAAGAAGTTCATTCATTCAGAAAGTTATGGGCAAGGCACTGTGCTTGGCCCTAGGAACAAACACTGTGTAGGAAAGATGCAGCCTGCCTTTCTGGAACTCAGTCTGGTGGAGGGGCCGGGAATTAAGTAAGCGAATGCATTCTCTAACCATGAACTAGAGGTTTTAAGATGCCAGTCGTAAGGAGAAGAGGGTGGGGAAGGAAGTAGCCTATTTCAGAGAGGGTGACATTTAAGATAACATCTGATGGCTTAAAAATGACGAGGGAAAGGACATTTCAGGTGCAGAGAATAGCAAACACAAAGGCTCTGAAGCTGGAAAGCGGTCGGCTTGTTTGAGAAACAGGAGGAAGAACATGGTGGTGGCCGAGGACTGAGCAAGGGGAGGAGAGGAGAGGGGGCACGCGGAGACCGCTCAAGGCTTGTCAGCCCAGCACAGCCTTTGGAGAGGTAGCGAGGTCTCATGTCTAGTGGCAAAGCAAGCAGGTCAGAATTTCTTATCATGTATCTGATCAACTTCAGTAATTACTTTTACTGGACAATCCTCAGCAGACGTTCGAGTTTGAGACCCCTGGTAAAAGACAAAGAGCATTACAAATATCATCTGAGTAGGTATTAGGGATTTATTTATGAGAACACCTGAATTAAGAAGCTGGCGATTGTGTAGGACAGAGACACTGGATACCAGGGAGAAAAACTGTGGGGTCAAGACAGCTATTTATTCTCCGCGATAGAGCCTGTGTCTGGGACCTGGGACAATGGAATTTGAGCAGCACCAGCCGCAGCTGCATGCGACGATTCTTCACCTAAATATTGTTCGTAAGTCCCTTGTTAGGGCTCAGCTGAGTTGTAGATTCTGGGCTGGATCTGAATAAAAAGAAAGACTGAAATGGCTGTGTTGGTGTCAGTGGCTTACACCCAGAAGTTGACATCCGGGCAGAGGTCGGTTGTGCAATGTTTATTACGGATCCAAAGGGAAAATTCAGACTACTGCATGGACTTGACAAAGCCCCAGCCCACTCAGCAGAGAGCACTAGACTAGTGTCCAGTAGAGTGCAATGCACGGGACCCAGATGATCAAGCCTTTATTTTTCAGCCTTGCTTAGTCCCTGGACATGGTGGCGCTGGCAAAGTGGCTTGCCCCAGCAGAGGATGACTCTGAAGAAGCGGATGCTGACAACATGCTCTGCAGCCGAATGGCAAGTCTTTCCTTGGAGAGGTAACTGGGTGAACCCCCCTTTGTGTTTACAGTGAACATCAAAGAAGTGGACGGCTACAGACTTTATATAAACCTTAGTAAGCTTACTGAGAAATCTCTGCATTTATAAAAGGGGGCTGCGTGAACACTAAATGTATACGGAAAATATCTGGCTGTTGTTTGTTCCTATTAGAGAAGCAATAGGTTTAGATGATGGACGTCACCTTGCGGGCAGTGCCATCAGATGTAAAAATGGAGTGACTGCAAAGTCTCATATAACCACCCCCCCCTCCACACGCACACACATTCCTACTCAAATACTATAAATTCCACTCCCAGGTGAAGTGTGCGCCTGAGTAAGGATAAGGCTTGTGAGCTTCTTGGTGCTCCTGAAGGCTTTGGGTATGTGGAGGAGATGGAGAAGAACAGGAAAGACGTGAGCTTTTGCTTGGCAGGTGAGCAAAGGGCTTGCCAAGAAAATGGCTTAGCAGTCAGAGAAGATAGTTTATGTAGCGAATGCTACCATAGGTGACAGGGGCCTCAAATTAACAAAGACATTGAGCATATTCTTCAAGTTGGCAAAAAGTCAGCCTTATCAATCTAGGACAAAGAGTCATAACTGCAGTCCCAGGAAACCAATTCTCTACTTTGATATTTTCTTTTTACCCTTCGTTAATTTTTTCTTGCAGACCTTAATGTTCGAATGGGCCAAGTCCATATGGGGAGAAGTTTTACTGGGCACACACTTGTAAATTTCACATGGTCACCAGCCAGTCAGCCCCACGTTACCACGTAGTGCAGATCTGCTCTGCGTTGGTTCCACCATCCCTTCAAGCTCCCTCGTTTCAGCCTGATCCTGCCGAGATGGGTGTGTGGTGCAACACAATAATTGAGTAAACGAGAGGAGGTATATAGTAACCGGTGCAATGTAAGTGTTCCTAATTGTATATGAAATCAGAACATTGTACCCCTTATATGCAGTAATGTACACATGATCTATGTGTTTATGATTTAATAAAAATAAATTAAAAAGAAAAGAATGGAGTTGGTACAAATGAAGTAGGATTGTGTGGGCATGTTCATGCTGATAATGGGAAGGAATGATTACCAAGGATGTGGGTGTTGTATAATGGGACGACGCAGTGCTGAGAGAATAGTCACTGATATTTCTTTCTTTCCATCTTTTTTTATTCTTTTATTTTAAATAAATGTGTGAGATTTTAAGAAGTATTTGTTGTGGCTGGGCACAGTGCTCATGCCTGTATTCTGGAGACTCTGGGAGACCAAGGAAGGTGGATTGCTTGTTCTCAGGAGTTTGAGACCAGCCTGGGTAAGAGTGAGACCCCTATCTCTACAAGAAATAGTAAAAAAAAAATAGCTGGGCGTCATGGTGGGAACTTGTAGTCTCAGCTACATGGGGGTTCTTCCTGTTCAGGACTGACCAAAGTCACGCTGTAGGTGACAGAGCTAGTATTTAACTGTAGCTACTTTGAGTCCCTGTCTTGTTCTTTTTCAACTATGCCATAATTGCCTCTGTGTTTAATTCATGTCTGGTGATTCCCTTTTGTTCTTTTCTTTTCTTTCTTTTTTTTTTTTTTTGAGACAGAGTCTCACTATGTCACCCTTGGTAGAGTGCTGTGGCATCATAGCTCACAGTAACCTCAAACTCCTGGGCTCAAGTGATCCTCTTGCTTCAGCTTCCCAAGTCATTGGGAACACAGGTACCCGTCACAACTCCCAGCTATTTGGTAGAGACGGGGTCTCCCCTGTGGCTATTTTTTAGAGATGGGGTCTTGCTCTTGTTCAGACTGGTCTCAAGCTCTTGAGCTCAGGCAATCCACCCACTTCAGCCTCCCAAAGTGCTGGGATTACAAGTGTGAGCTACTGTGCCTGGCCTTCACACTGGTATTTCTTTAAAAAATGAATGGGTAGAAGATGGGCTTTGAAAATGCTGGGCAATTCCAGACTCTCATTAAAATAATCTATTTTGCTTTTCTTTTCTCCTTACATCCTTCAAGTACAGGGCATGAGATTGCAATTATTCTTACTCTACGGCTGTTGCAGAGGAGTGATTGATATGAGTGACATCTGAACAATGATTTTTATTTAAATTTTTTCCTCAGTAAACATATTTAGCATTACTTATCAGCACACTTTTCAAGTTGGAAAAAATTTCTTTTTTTAGTTTAAAAAGTTAGAGAGAACACAGACTTAAAGAAGACAACAGCCACCCCCAAAGCAAAATGCTTTCTCTGGATATTGCCATTGCTGTTTGTACATTCAGCATTTACCCAATACCTTATAGACATAAAAATTAAAACAAAGAAAACGGTATTTTTAACAAAGGAATGCATTATGAAAGAATATTATTAAAGTAAATAACGTCTTAGAAAATTTTGAATACAACTTGATCTCTGTATCCCATGAAAAACTTGGGATTGCAAGTATCTCCCAACTCTGGCCTTGACTCTTTCTCTGAGACCCAGTGAGGACCTAGAAGACTCTTGGTTTCTGGCCTCGCTGAGGGCCTGACTCAGAGTCTAGTCCACACTACCTCCTTGGCCTCCCATCTATAAAATGAGAATATTGGGCTGTAGGGACCATAAATTCCTTTTAGAGCTGTTGTTTGTGATTCCACAAGGCAGGATGAGTCTTTGGGGATGTTTTGGAGAGAGATAAACATAGAGGAAAGAGAAAGGGTTTTGGAGCAAAGAGAACAGTGCTTGGTTAGAATCTCACCTCTATTTTTCAGTAACTGAGAGACTAGTCTCAGGCTCTTAGACCCTCAACTCCCTCATGTTTAAATCACAACTACTTGAGAGAGTTGTCCATAAAGTGTTCACATAAAGCATTTGGCACCGTGCCTGTAGTATAATGTAATATTCATTTGATAAATGGTAGCCAAGCTGAAAAGTGCAGGCTGTGTACTCCTTTTCCGTGATTCCTACAATGCCCTCAAACAACCCAAATACCAGCAATGTCTCTCTTTCTCTGCCCCCTTCCCTCTCTCATTCTGAACCTCATACTTTTACCCTTTCTATTTAAAACAACCTAGACGGTATTGTGCCATTTCTTCTCAGGTGATAACTAAAATATTTCTATGGAAGTGGAAAATCATGCATGTTGGCTAAAGAGATCACCTTTCTCAGACATTATTGCAAGATAAGATAGAGCTGATTAAAAAAATAGGAAGACCAATAGATACATAAAACATAAGAAGACCCCTGGAAACTAACAATACGCAAAGAGATGGGAAATGGCAAATGCTGTAATAGCCAGTGGTAGAAATTTGAAGGAAAAATACTCCTCCTTTTCCTTCTTTGAAGCACATGGTGTAGGCAATCTTCCACTCTGTTTTGCATCATGTGGTTTCCCTTCCACAAACAAAGACCAGTTAAGGACAAACAGGTGCAAATCCAGAAGGCACAGAAAGAGAAAGGACTGTGTTTGGGATAATTGAATTCAGAACAGTCCAACAACAACCTTCTCTCTTGCAGCATCTGAGGCTCCTGCTACAACTTCCAGCCAGCAGAGTGCTCACTTTTGCATCAAGGACACACAGGGGTCTAGAGTACACCCCACTGTCTCTGGCCAACATGTGGGTTCATCTGTGAATCCTGTTCTGCCAAACTCCTGATTTTGTCCTAACTCCTGTAGTTGGCCTTTCAAATCTGTTTCCAGTTCAGCATTCCATTTTCCTTCTGAGATTTGGAAGCCAGACCTACAGAAGCCCTCCTGATCCTCTGCCTGGTCTGTATAACCTCCTTCCCAGAGGGTCTGCACAGCTTGTTTTTATCTGAAACCGTATGAGATTGTGGTGTTATGGATCTGTCTTCTAGGAACCGTGAGATATTTTCCTGCTAGTGTTGATTATGTCCACCTACCTAGATCCTTGCTGCCTTACTTTTTCTGTAGAGTTGACTTTGTCTTTTGTCTCAGGCCCATGTGAACTAAGCCTGATTGTATCACACACCTTTCAGTTCATACATCATAAAGTATTGGCTATGTCCATCTGCATAAGAAGGTTCTTCAATGTTCCAGGGAGGCATCATGTTATGATGGAGATAGACTGAGATGAGAAAGTCTAGATTTCAATCCTAAGAACAATATTTATAAAAAAAAAAGGTGGTGGGTAGGGGAATAAGGGAGCAGGGGAGGGGAAGAGGAAGGGAAATGGGGGGGTCACGGTATATGGGGCACCTCCTAGGAGTGGGACACAATTACAAGAGGGAATTTACCTAACAAATGAATCCATGTAAACTAATTATTTGTACTCTCAATGAATCCCAAACAATAAAAAAAAAAAAGAATCTCAATCACTCTTTGGCTAAGATCAAGTATAGTATCTGTTCTTATGAGATTTAAAAAATCTCTGCAAATCTCAAATAGGCAAACCTAAAGAAACCTATGCCCAGATACATCATAGTCAAACTGCTAAAAACTAAAGACAAAGAAAAATTCACGAGAGGAGCCAGAGAAAATGACACAGTACTTATAGGAGAATGACAATGTCAACGTCAGCTGACCTCTCATCAGAAACCGCGGAGGCCAGAAGGAAATGATTTATTTTTTAAGTTTTGGGAAAAAAGAACTATTAATTCAGTCCTTTAGTAACGGAGATAAAAGACATTATCAGGTGAAGAAAAACTAAGAGCATCTATTGATTACAGGTATTTTCTAAAGGAATTGCTAAACAAAGTTCTTCAGACAGAAGGGAAATGTTACTGAAAAGACACTTGGAACATCAGAAATGAAAGAAAAGTGGCAGAAATGGCAAATATCCAGATAAACTGAATATTCTCTCTTCTTGAGTTCTTCAATATATTAACTGGCACACACACCAAAATGAAAATGTTTCCTTTGGGCTTTGTTGTTTCATCATGAAAGCAGAATAAAAACTTTAAATATAAACATGATCCTAACGCATACATCAATAAAAAGGTAATATAAAAACTTGAAAATTAGTAAAGTAAAAAGCAATGTGAAAACTTGAAAAATGGCTTATAGCTCACATGGCAGTTAATGTGTTAAGATATGTTTGATGATTAAAAGCCAAATTTATGATTTAAAAAAGAGGCAGATTTATCGAGCACTGTTATAAATTCCTCCTAACTTGAGGGTGTAATACTATGTATTTAAAAATTTGTCTAGTTCCAAGTGGTAGAATTGTTTTTTATGGTTATTTACCTTAATAAATCTCATACGTATTGGTCAAATTTGAGTAATCAGGTTGATTGTGCCAGCCCATCCTAATACTCTTTTTTATTAGTATAATTTTATTTGCCAAAACAAATTGTTTTGCCCCCAATCATAAAAAATGTGTTATTCACCTCCACATAAAAAAATGTGCATATAAGCTTCACTATATCCTTCCCTGCCTTGCGTATTAATCGTTTTATTTTTGCTAGTTTAAATTTTCCACACTGGTGGCCATCAAGGCTGAGCATTTTTAATTTTTAATATCATAACCTATTGAGTGACTTTTCAAACTTTTTCTCTTGCCTGCTGGGTCTAAAATTGTCGTTTTAGATCAGTTGATCACGATGCAGTAATTGTACCTGGTGTTTAAAATGTGAGCTGTGTGATATAAAGCCTATTTCAAGTTCTGAAACTTTATGGTCAGAATGCATTCTCCCTAAGGTTAAGTCAACACTCTGAAAGTGTTTTCCTCCCAGGAAGGGAACTATAACATATATGGAAGTGTTCTTTTATTTTCCCCCCTCTGCTAAATGGAAAAATTTGTCAACAACCTGAAAAGCATGACCTCCCACCCCTTACTCACACCAGGTTAAACAATTTCAGGAGTTTCCATAACAAGTTCAGCTCATGTATCACACAATGTCAAGATCCCAAGGTCCACTGATCACTTTCTCTTACATCATCATCAATCATTTTATGTTTTAATGCATTCTCTGATGAAATCAGTGATTACTTGGCTCAATATTTCTTTTGACTTATATAAACATTTTATTACTTGCCTTTACTTTGTGGGGTTGGCAATTTGGTTTGTGTGTATGTGTCTGAAATGATTCTTGGCGTAGATTGATTAAGGGATAATTCAATATTTTTGTATTAAGAATATATAGTAAAGTGCATAGTGTTTTGTGTTCAAACCCCATATTTGTACTTTACTAGCTGTGTGACTTGAAGCAAGAAGAAAAATCTTCCGGTCCATTTTTCATCTGTATTTAGGGATATTGATATCTGCTTCATAGATTTTTTGTTGTTGTTGTTAGCGTAGAATGAGCTAATGCATACGAAAAGCCTGGCATGATGTTTATGCCACGCTTAATAAATAAATGTAGTATTTATTCTTAGCCTCTTCTCTCCCTCCCAGGTTTTTTTGGCAGTTCACTGTGAGTGCATTTTTGTTAGTGGCCTATTCAATTTGTGTTGCACCAAAATTCATTAGAGAGGAGGTTGCTGCTTTCAAAACAGGTAAAAGAATCATCGGAGGATGGCCTCATGGTCATCCCTGCTCAGGTGTGGGGGTGTTTATAGGAAGATCACTTCACTGGCTACTCTGATGTTTTCTGGATGATTAACCAAGTGTAATGTGCACAATTGTTTTCATACCATTGACTGGTACAGCCCTGAACAGCCTGTATTTCACAGGGGACAAATAGAATAGACTCTACTCTACATTCAGTTTTTCTTATTTACAAACTAACATTCATATTTCAAAAGTTATTTATGTGTAAATAGATACATAAACAATTTTAATTTATTAAAAGAGTCCTTTTAGGTTTATTTAGGTATAAATGTTTGCCACATGTCTGACTGTGCACATATTAACAAAAGAAGGCAATCGTACAGGAAGTTGGTGAAGGTGTTCTTGACACACTCTACCCCTCCAGTCGGAGCCCTGCTGGATTGCTCTTTGACTCAGAGTCTCTGGAGTCCAGGTTTTTCCTACCTAACATTGTCCTCTGAGCTTTCGAGTAGATTGGTAAAGAAATGTTTCCTCCAAGAGGGGTCAACTCTTGTCTCTGAGATTTTTCTCCCAGGCCCTGACACGCCATCTATTTGCTCCCTGGCTTCCCTGTTCACCTGAGTGTAGAGGTGTTTCAATGTGAAACAAATAAATAAATGCAACAGCAACTGTGTCTTAAAATACAGTGATGATCAGTAAAGATGCTTGGCATTAATTAAAAACTGATGGTGCATCTACATTAGAGCCCGCACCCCAGATTCCCACGCAGGATCAGGGCACTGGCTAGATGCATTTATATGGCAGCATCCTCAGTGCCATGCACCTTAATGATGGGAGGGCTTGGGGACATCTGGGATTGTGCTTCTTTATACATCTTGAATGGACTGCAGCTCCGAGTGATAGAAAACTCTAGTAACAGACAGTGTGCTCTGGCTCCAGGTTGCCAGCAGCTTTCAGTAAAATGTTTGGCCTCAGAGAAGGTAGAAGAGGGACAAATAATTTAGTTAAATATCTGATTTTTAGAGTGAAACATGTTGGACACAGGGAAAATATTTACCAATGAATTTGGACCTTCCACTGAAGAATTCTCTGATCTCGGAAAATACCCAGCAAGAGGATCCTATGAGACCTATGAGACGTGCCACCATACTCTTGCTTTGGAGGTTGAAGTTCCCTGATGGACCTCCCTGGAATAGCAGACATCACAGCCAGCAGCAAACACCAAAAGCTCCTTCAGATATTTTCAACATCTGTTGTGGTTGCGAAGGGAGGCGCCTCGTGAAATGCATGTGTTCTCTTTGGATAGTTCTCTCATTTCTGATACATTTACATTGTCCTTCAATAAGTCAGTTAGTTTCTACTAACTATTCCCTGCCACCCAGACACCACCAGGGATATTCAGAGTTGTCAAATTTCACTCGAGTAGGCTTGTGCGAACAAGAGTGGCATTTTTGTAATTAGAAGGGGTAAAGACCCATGACTGGACCTTACCTCCACTGAGGAAAACAAATCAGATATGGAAATTTAGGTGGCCAGGCACAGTAGCTGATGCCTGTAATATCAGCACTTTTAGGAAGATCACTTAAGGCCAGGAGTTCAAGATCAGTCTGAGCAGAATAGAGAGACCTTGTCTCTTAAAAAAAAAAAAAAAAATTAGGTGAGTGTGGTATTGTGCACCTGTGGGCCCAGCAAATCAGGAGGCTGAGGTGGGAGGATGATTGCGTAAACCCCAGAGGTGGAGGCGGAAGTGAGCCACGGTCATATTGCTGCACTCTAGGCTGAGGGACAGAGTGAGACCACCATCTCTTAAAAAGAAAAAAAAAAGTTTAAGGGGTGTGAGCACCTCGGGTTCCACCTGAGATGAGTCCTAATAACAGTAATAATGAAAATGACAAGACGCTCCACTGTATGCCAAACACTATGCCAGCACTCTACTTGTGTTAACTTACTCTTCACAATGAGTTTTTATTATGAAAATTAGCTGAATATCACACCTAGCTCTGGGAGCACCTTTATACTGATGATAATTCTATAGTTTACTCCACTTTTAAAAATGCAAAATTAATAAAACAGCAACACTTACCAATGCTGTTCCATGTACAAAACATTTTTTTGTAATGTCTTAAACCTCAATTAATTATGTATATTTTTGCAAATTTCATGCTAGTCCCATCCACTTGCATCTATATTTGAAATCATGAGGTTCATGCTTTGATTTTTCCCCATTTAACATTAATATTGTACACATGCCTTCTTGATTTCAATTTTGGACTGAAAGTCCAAACATGATTTCTGATGGTAAACATTAAGTTGTTGCTGTCTAATACTTATTGTTATAGATGAAGCCATTACATGTGTTTTCAGACTCTGGCATCCCAGTAGTCATATTCATTAAAGGTCCATTCTGGCAGGAAGTTTTGAGACTTTCTCTGACTTTCTTTCCTGTGGCCCTCAGTAACTTGGAAGGCCCTTGCCCCAAACAACCCCAACCCTAGTGGTTGTGAGGTCCCTGCAGAGAGGATTTTGCAAGTCAAGTTTAATTGTAGTCTCTAAAGTGGTGGCATATTGGAAGACCCCTGCTGGCCTTGCTTGAGAAGAGAATACCTGATATTAATTCAAATATTTCTCGCCCAAACTTTGGATTGCTTTCTTAATTATTATTGAGCATTTTTACCAAGAATGTTGAATCGTGAAATTCTAAGTCACACAGCCCATTGCATTTCTAATTATAAACAAATGATTTCAATTCCTGCCCCTACTGGGGCACTGGTTTTATAGATTATTCAGCAGGCTCATCCATCCCTGACTCCTCTACTCCCTTTTCCAGGACAAACCATCAGTCTTCACATTTCTGAAAAGGGCATTGACCTCTGTCAGGACAACCCCCTTCAATTTTTGTCCTTAGAAACCCCATCCCATGACCTTTCAAAGAGCAGGAGCAAAAAGAGAAGTTTCCAGCAGTGTATCTGAAATACGCTTTGGAGCTGTCTCCATTGGGTAGCACCAGCTAAGCCAGATCAACTGTTAGCTCCTGGCCAAACTCGACCTTCTTCTCTGTGAGGTTGCTGGTGAAATTTTAAGCATTTTTCACTCTGTTAGTACAGGGTCCCTTAACCCATTTTGATTCCTGATTCCTCAGACATAATGAGGGATCAAAAGAAAACTACTATTTTGCTTTGCTAAATCTCTGTCTCTCTTCCTCTCTTTAGAGTGGCATTACATAAGCTAGTAATTAAAACTGGAGTTAAGAAACTACTTTGATTTGATGGTAAATGACCAAGGAGAAAAAAAAAGTTTTCTTGGAAATGTACACGGGCCAGGATTTTTCACGGCAGGTTATTAAGGTCACCTGCTCTGTTTCTAAAGGTGCAGAATGATGGAGATGGGATCATATTAGAATGGATGTTGTCAGTTGCTAAATATTTTTGTGCTTTCTCCATCGCAATGCATCTGACGCCTTTGGATGAATTAATCTTAAAAACTGAGGCCATTGGATTACTTGTTCGCTGAACACTTTCAGAAATCCTTACTGCCTGTGATTCAAGCTCATGTTCTTCATGCCAGCGTTTGTGAACCTCCACATATGGCTCTTGCCTTGCCCAGTGAGTCTCATCACTCTTTGCGTCCTATGCCTGCATTGTCCTCTCCCGGGCTTCTTGTACTTTGTCTCAAGTCCAAGTTTCAACTCATGGTTTTCCACCTCCTACCTTCTCTCTAACTTCTCCTATTAAAATCCTACAGGTCCTTCTAAGAGGGTCAGACCTAAGCCCCACGTCTTTGTGGAAATCTTAACTGTGTTTAGAAATATCAGGCTCAGTGTTAATCAACTCAACCCTGCCTAGTCAAATACATTACTTAACCACACTCAGTTTTGGTTCTCTTGTTGATAAATTAAGAATGATTCCTACCTCATTGTGATGTGAGTTTTTGAGAAGTCTTAAAAGAAACCCCACTGGGTATATACAACATGGCAGAGGCAGCCACCATTTGATCAACTGAAAACAGTGATTTCTATAGAGAGATACCTTGCCTTATGGGTATAGAAGTGCTCAATAGCTAATTGGTATTATTACTGATAGTATTAATTTTTATTCAAAGATCAATGTCAATTTTCTGCTTTCCTTTTCTGTCAACAATTAGCACTTTTTTTCCTATATCATTTATTTTAGTGCTTAATGTCATATTTCTTTAACAATTTTTCATAGTGTGTGTGTGTGCGTGTAGGACAAAAATTGGGTGGAGATAGAGTTCTTTCTAATCAGACTTGCAGGTTCCAACAAAACACATAGTTAACATGCTATGTTTATTGAGTAAAAGGAAGGATGAAAAGAAGGAAGGAATGAAGGGCGGAAGAAAGGACAGAAGGAGGGAAAATAATAGCTAACATATCATCCTTATTTTTCTCTCTCTCTTCTTTACAGAACTTAACACATTTAAATTTCCCCCCACTCTCCCAAGAGAAGTCATTTATTAATAATGAGGCCCTCAGCTGGGCAAGAACCACAGTGATAAAATCCAAGCACAGAAGTAGAAAGTCAAATTTAACACACAGAGGCTGGTCCACCCAGCAGGACAGCCACTGGCAGAGGTATAGTCGGGAATAGAGCAGAGTATTCTAGAACTCCTAAGCTGTCCATCAGGGTGAAAAGCTAGATAGTAGGGACCGCCATTTCTTAGTGTATTTATTTCAAGATTAGAGCAGGAGAGAGAGAGGGGGAAAAGGAGAGAGATAGATAAAGATAGAGATGTAAATAGAGATAGAGAGAAAGAGAGAGAGATAGGGATAGAGATAGAGGTAAAGAGAGAGAGTCTAGATTGACTTGAACTTGATATTTAAATGAAAGCCTGGAATGAGCAACAAATTGTTTAAGGGCTCAATAGATTTGAAATTTGATTGGTCCCACACCATATGCTTAGGATTGAATGTTAGGATATTCACTTAGATATAATTAGAAAGATATTTTTAAAAGATATTGAATCACAAACCTGGAGACTGCACCTCTGGATTTGCCAAGGCCAACATGTCTCAGTCAATCTCAGTCCAGATGTGTTCCATTCAGGATGAAGAGTCAGTGTATCAGTGTGTTACACACGTATGTACAACACTTGACTCTAAGATTTTCTTTTCTTTTTTTTTTAACTTGATTAACACTATAGTTCATTTCCAAACGTGTTGTACAAGTATGTGTCAATAATCAAATTGACAACACTTTATGTACGTATACTTCCTTGGATAATATTAACCTTCTAACAGAAAACAATCCACTATATTCAGTTACAATTTTGGTACTTCCAAATCTTCAAATACAAATTATGTTTGAAACACCAAACACACACAGCAAAACATGAATGAAGGAGAAAACTGAAAACATGAAGTAAATATATCAATACTCCTCCAAAAGGCAAATACAACATTATTTAGTTATATATTTAAGAAAGAAAGAGTAAAAAAGAAAAGAAAGAATAAAGAAGGAAAGGAAGGAAGGAAGGAAGGAATTAAGGAAATCAGAAGATTATGTTTTTTTAAATGATATAAAGTTGCATTTCTTCAGATCCATGTGAGAGGTGAAATTGTACCATACTAAATTCTGTGTTCTTTTTGATATTTGTTCTTTTTTGTCTTGATTTCTAAAAAATGTCAAGGTCTAAGCCACACTGGGTGCTGGGGGTGGCAGGGAAGGAAGAGATGGCACAAAGCCAAATGAAATTTCTTCACATATTTGCAAAATAATTGAATAAAAACTTCTCATAAATTCTTTGGTACATAAGAGTCTATATTTTCAATTTACCTTCTCATGCTTATTAATACAAGGGGATATTATAAGCTGAATAGTCACCAATTGGGGATGACTGATTTATTTATTTATATATTTATTAAATCATAGCTGTGTACATTAGTGCAATTATGGGGTACAGTGTGTGGGCTTCATATACAATCTGAAATATTTTCATCCAACGATTTGACATAACCTTCATGAGACTTTCTCATTTATTATGTGAAAACATTTGTGTTCTGCATTTAGTAGGTTTCACCTGTCCCTTCTAAGATGCACCATAAGTGTGATCCCACCATTTACCCTCTCTCCACCCACCCTCCTCCTCCCCCTTCCCTCTCTTACCCCTTTCCCCATATACTTGTGCTATAATTGGGTTATAGCCTACATATGAAAGCTATAAATTAGCTTCATAGTAGGGCTGTATACGTTGGATACTTTTTCTTCCATTCTTGAGATACTTTGCTAAGAAGAATGTGTTCTAGCTCCATCCATGTAAATATGAAAGAGGTAAAGTCATCATCTTTCTTTAAGGCTGCGTAATATTCCATGGTATACATGTACCACAATTTATTAATCCATTCGTGGATCGATGGGCACTTGGGCTTCTTCCATGACTTAGCAATTATGAATTGGGCTGCAATAAACATTCTGGTACAGATATCTTTGTTATAATGTGATTTTTGGTCT
>CAUYRH010097637.1:0-12961 GCA_963574655.1 Perodicticus potto
TCACAGCAACCTCCACCTCTTAGGCTTGAGCGATTCTCTTGCCTCAGCCTCCCAGGTAGCTGGGATTACAGGCGCCCGCCACAACGCCCAGCTGATTTTTGATGCAGTTCGCCGGGGCCGGGTTTGAACCCGCCACCCTCGGTATATGGGGCCGGCGCCCTACTCGCTGAGCCACAGGCGCCGCCCAATAGTGTTAGTTGTACAACTTTATGAATATGCTAAAAACCACTGAATTGTAGACTTAAAAAGGATGAATTTTATATAAAGCTAATATTTAAGAAAAACAACATGGATGATGACAAACCCTTTCCCATTTTTAGGCCATGGCAGTGACAGCGAAGGGTTGAAGAGTCAGTGTGCAGGAGAGAAGAGACAATAGGGCACCCACCTGGCCCTCAGGTAGTACAGCAGGTGGTAGCCGATCTTGGGCTGCTTCTGATATAGCTCGGAGAGAAGGTCAAGAAGCAGAGAGAAGCTACTGTTGTCTTCCTGCATCTGGCACAGGTTCCTGGGGGAGGAGCAGAGCATCACCAAGGCAGACTCTCCTATGGAGCTTCTGGGGGGCACGGGCTATGTGCCCACTGCATACCTCCTCCTTCTCAGGGAGGGGACACGTGTGCTTGAAAGGGAGGACCAAGGACAGTGCAGTATCTCCCACAGCTGGGTGCTTACCTAAATATAAGGTAGAGAGGCTTTCCTACAGACTCCTCCAGCGACCTACAAGAAGGAGGGTTGTACATAAGAGTCCACATGAGCGGAGGTGGACTGCAGGTAGGTACTTTGGAGCCTGCTCCTTTCCTGTCCAGGAGACAAACCTCCTAGTGATCCAGAAGCTTAGTAAAAGAGAAACAAGTGCCTAACAGAGAGTCACAATTTGAGGCTGTCATCCTCATTGAGGATGAGATTCAGGGAGAGTCCAGGGTTCAGTTCCACCTGATTCAGATTGGGGCTACCTGGTCCAGCAGTAGGGGTTGAAGCAAAGGGAGGGGACATTAGTCCCCTCCTAGTACACACGATGTTGAGTGGACAAAACCAAACCCTTGTTTAAATGAATCAATACATAGGAGAACAAAAACACTGAATGAAATTTTCTTTCTTTTTTTTTTTTCTGAGACAGTCTTGCTTTGTCATCTTTGGTAGAATGCTGGGATGTCACAGCCCACAGCAGTCTCAGACTCTTGCCTCAGCCTCCCGTGTAGCTGGAGCTACAGGCACCTGCCTTTTTTTTTTTTTTTTTTTTTTTTAAGAGATGGGGGTCTCACTCTTGCTACTGTTTAGGCTGGTCTAGAATGCCGGAGCTTAAGCAATCCACCTGCCTCAACCTCCCAGACTGCTAGGATTACTGGTGTGAGCCACTACGCCTGGCCCCAGATTAATTTTCTTAAATTCACAGCAAGGTACACTTTGGACTCAGACTACAACCCAGGAGTCAGAGGAGATGAGCCTTACTCCTCGGTGATCTCCTCAGGCAGCACCTCCCCTCGAAAGTGGGCCTTGAAGAGCTCCTGCAGGCAGGAAGCAAGGACAGACAACTGTTCTGAGTCGAAGTCTTCCTGGGGGGAGACAAAGGACAGAGTGTTACTACCTGGACCTAAGCATTCCTGCTCCCGCTATCCCACAGGCTTGGCACTCATCTGTTTCCACCCCCAGAGGGGAACCATATGGGGAAGGGGAAGGAGAGGGTTGGCATCCCGGGGAGATGTCTGCATGGGGAACGCTAAGCTGGGCAGGCTGGGCTCCTCCTCACCTCTAGGACCTGGTCCACGATTTCCTGCATGACCTCACATTGGGCCTCCGTATCACTGCATGACAGAAGCGAGAGGAAATCCCAAGGACAATGATGATAGCAGAGGGCAGGACACACATGCAGCAGTGTGCACAAGTCAGAGACAGAACAAAGGAGCTTTGTGTAAATCCCAGCTTTGGATGGGGCGTGGGGAGGCTGCAGAGCAGAATTCTCTGCTCTCTGGGCAGAGGCCCAAAGCAAAGGGAAATCCTCAGAGGCTCTTCTCCCCACAATCTATGGAGTAGAGACCAGAGATGTGAAGCAATCAGTCTGCCCTGCCCCCAGCCCATACCCTCCCAGATGTAAACTACAGAAAAAACTGTCATGAAGCTCTCTCCGCCTCTCCACACACTTCCACCAAGTCTCCCTCCAGCCCACCATCCTGCCCACCTTCCTTTCTGTAGCTGGAGCACTTTGTCCCGGAGGGACTCATCCAGCTGGTCCAGGTAAGGAGTAATATCAACTGGCTCCTCCACAACTGTCTCCTTGATAGGGTGGAAGCGAAACTCTCTCTTCTTCCCTGAAGGGGGTGAAGTGGGAAAAAAGTCATTTTGCTCAGATGCTAGAGGCAGAGATAGTATCCTGGACTAACTGTCCCTTCCTCAGGTGCCCTAAGTGAGTCTGCAATGAGGACCCAAACCACCTTGTGCATGCACAGGCCCTAGTTCTCACAAGCACACAGAGCAGGAGCACTTCTTTCTCCTTCCTGCCTTCAGAGTTGAGCACAGGGCTCTGCACTCTGCAGTCTCATCCAGTAACCCTGTTAAGAAAACTTAAACTCACAGGCAAAGGCGATAAAGACCGCAGACAGGCTGCCCCTGTGAACTAGTCTCTCTGGCACCCGCTGAGTGACCCGTGCTGCTGGCCTCACCTCTGCTGTTGAGGTCCTCCTCATCATCACTGAAGGCTGCCTCCGCATTGTCATAGCAGCTCTCATCCTTATCCGACATATGGTTGTCCATCTCCATGGAAACTGGCTCCTCAATTTTAACTTGAGAGTAAAAAAAGACAAAGCATTTGATGGCCTCTGTGTCCTCTAACATGTCCTGTGCTTCTGGGAAGGGAGACTCAGGGGGCATATGGAAAAATAAGGAGTTTTTGACCCAAGTTGATTACTGATCCTGGAAGGACATACCTCTTGTCCTCACAACCCTCCACAACCCACTACAGATGGTGCCAGGAGTAAGAACAGCACAGGACGTGACTCCACTGTGTTCAGCTAAGACTCAGTGACCAAAGTAAAACTGGGGCAGTCCCAAGTGCTCTTTAATTTGAAACCAAGGTAAGATGTGCTGGTTGGCCTAAAGCCTTTATCGACAAATGAAGTTCCATAAAAAAAAAAAATAATTCATACGATAACTAAGAAAATGCCATGAAGGCTATGTTAATCAGTTTGATGAAAATAGTTCAGATTGGCTCGGCGCCTGTGGCTCAACGGGCTAAGGCGCCAGCCACGTACACCTGAGCTCGCGGGTTCGAATCCAGCCTGGGCCCGCCAAACAACAATGACGGCTGCAACCAAAAAAAGAAAAAAAATGGCCGGGCGTTGTGGCAGGCGCCTGTAGTCCCAGCTCCTTGGGAGGCAGAGGCAGGAGACTCGCTTGAGCCCAGGAATTGGAGGCTGCTGTGAGCTGTGATGCCACAGCACTCTATCCAGGGTGACAGCTTGAGGCACTGTCTCAAAACAAAAAAAGAAAATAGTTCAGATTGTATATGAAACCAGCACATTGTACCCCTTGATTGCACTAATGTACACAGCTATGATTTAATAATAAAAACAAAAAAAATAAAAAATAAAAAATAAAAAAATATGCTGGGGACGGCAGTCTGGAACTAGGAGAAACATTTGAGACCCAGGATGACAACCTCTAATCACGGGCCAGGGGCCAGGGCCTAGAGCTACAAAGAGAGATGAGACGGGCAAAGTCAAAGAGATAAACAGACATCACAAGAAAGCCTTCTATCAAGAAGAGGTAAGGGGAAAAAAGTCTGAGTTAAGAGAGCAAGAAAGAACAGAAGTCAGGATTAGATGGAGAGAGAGAACGAATAAGAGACAACACAAAAATGATCAGGAAGAAAAACTGGAGAAGGAAAGGCTGTGATGGACAGTGTCCCAGACGTGGATAACTGCATAGGGACATCCTAAGCAAGACGCTGGTCTGAGAGCCTCTGATGGTGGGTCCCTCTTTTGATGCAGGTGACAGAACAGAAGGACTCCAAACCTTCCACAGGTGGGGAGGGTGAGCTGCAAAACTCAGGAAACTTCTCTCTCAGCATTGCTCGAAGCTCTTTGTCCAATTTAGGATTGTCAAACAGGGGAGCCAGGTGTCTACAGGGGGCACAAACATAGGTTGGCATCAGAGGTCCTCCCTTATAGCTCAACATGGAGTTGGTGAGGTCTATGCCCCACCCGTGTAATTGGGCCAGAGTCAGACTCTTGGAAGGTGTCAACAGGGAACATAAAGGCATCTGAAGCCCTTGTAATAAGGCAGCATGAGAAAAATTCCTCTAAGAGCCACAAAGACATATGACCAGCAGCCTGCTATGAAATCCGTGCTCTTTATACCTGTCAAGGGAAAGGGCGGCAGTGCTGTGGCAGGGTCTGGATGTGCCTGACCTGTAGGTGACTGGACCTAATGGAAAAGGAGAAAACAGCCCCTTGCCCCACCCTCAAACTTCTTACGCCAAGACCCGCTTCTCCACAATGTGGTTGAGGGAGGAGAAGACGCCCTGCCGCACGTGGCCCTCCAGGGGTGGGTAGAAGTTGGGAATAATCTGGAAGGGAAGACGGGAGGGAAAATGAGCACGGGGCTCTTATCCATAGCACTCTGCTGAAGCCAATCTAAAAACCTGCTTTGGTTTCGATTAGGAGACATTGGGGAGTATGGCTGCAGAGATGAGAGGGTTTCTGACTACTCTAAGCCACTAAGAGAGGAAACTACAGACCTGGCCGCTCCTCAAAGAGACTAGATTTTGCCAGGAGTCCTCACCCCCATGGCTGAGAAGCCCCACAGAAATCTGAGAAGAAATCTAGGA
Organism: Perodicticus potto; assembly: GCA_963574655.1. Classification (NCBI taxonomy): domain Eukaryota; kingdom Metazoa; phylum Chordata; class Mammalia; order Primates; family Lorisidae; genus Perodicticus; species Perodicticus potto. The sequence goes on from CAUYRH010097637.1 coordinate 4,823, forward strand.
AGATCCCTGGAGACAGTGGGAATACAGAAGGGACACATCCACTAACTGAGGGGACAGGACCCGTGGTCCCTTCTACACCCACATTAAGGAGTATGGGGGAGACTCATTCACTTAATTCTCCACACACAGGTGTGGGGAGGGAAGGGGCCAGGACACTTACGCGGCACATGAAGTCCAGGAGCGTGGCAGTAATAGCAGGGTGGGGCTTCATGGAGTGATGCATGACCAGGATGGCTGGCTCTGGATAAGGTGGAAGGAAGGGACCCCCATGAGTCTGTTTCCAACTCCGTAAGACCAGATGTCAGTGTACATGAGCAGCTCTGGGGAGTGCTAGGTTCACTCCCACCATTCCTCTGAGCAGATCCAAGAGCACACAGCCCCCCAAATGGCTCTTAGCCCTTTGCTCCCTTCTCCTCCCCAGCATTCAGCCTGCAGAAAGGAGGCTATTGGAGAAGAGCAGAAAGACCCGTATAGCCTTGCCTCAGCCCTCCCATGACCCAAGCCTAAGGTTGTTGGCCAGAGGGGTAAGTGCTTAGCCTCATCAAAGCAATTCTCTTCCTAGGTCAAGGGAGAACTGACAAGAAACAAAGGAAATGCTCCTAGATAAGCCGCCTACAGCCCTGCCACCCTGAGATTTATGACTGCTACCACAGCGACAGGTGGGGGAATGGGGGTAGGGGTGCCGCTGCCTGGCCTCGGTCACATACCTATGTTCATAATGCTGTCCTTGTCTGGACTAAAGAACAGCCAATCATAAAACAAAGCCAGCTTAGCATTAGAAGCAGCAACATTTGACTGGAAAAGAGAGGAAGAGAAAGGGGGCTAGTTTCACCAACCACCTCCCTTCTCTTCAGAGGCCCAAGGCAGAGTCCAGGGCCCACCTGGCTTCATGGATTCAGCTCCCAGTAAAACAGGGAAGAGGGGTACTTTAGTCTGTGAACACGTGTTTCCAGTGGCCTCACCAACCAAGAGGATGGGGACCAGCCTGGGCTTCTTGTACACCCAGGTGTACATACCTCTGACCCCCACAGGGAGGACACTTGTACTCAGAGTCCACTGATAGCCCCATGCTGAGAGAGCACTCACACCAGCCCCCTAGGCTGCCCTTGCTGGCTCCCCAAGCACATTCCTGAAGAGAGACCCCCTAGGAATGGCCAGTTGTCATATCTGAATCTGCACATTCCAAGAACCCAGTGAGATGGGCGAGGAGTGGCCCTGTCAAGAGGTCAGGGGCAGCCAGATGCTGGAGGATGGACAGTTTCCCAGTAGGAATGCAGGGGGAGGGGGAAGCGCTGGGAAGGAAATGGCTCCTCTGTGAGTCCTACAACTAGTACAGGGAAGTATACCAGGCTGACACCAGCAGCGTGGAGGTGAGGGGCTAAAGACCATGAGCTCTGCATCTGTGGGAGGGACAATGCAGAGGAGTAGCCATTATGTAGTTTCCAGAAGCTAAAACGAAAAGGCAGGGATGGCTTGGAGGTTGGTAACCAAGGGGTAGATGAACCTGTTCACCCCAAACCCATGTAGGAAATAACGAGTATAAGTACATTTTTAGAGACTCAAAGGGAAGTGTGGGTAAAGGTGAAGGCATTAGGAACCAGAGTGAAAACAGGGCCCTTCGGGGTCCAGTGACCTTAGAGTCAGTAAGAGGCATGGAAATATGGGGAGCATGGTGGAAGAGGCACCTCTCACCCCCAGTGTCCTCTGCCCCAGGCAGCCCTCACCGTGCATGTGGTCAGGAGCCAACCAATGATGGCCCAGCGGGGCAAGATGTCTGAACTCAACACTTCATTAGAAGGGTGGACCACCCCGCAGATGTAGCGGATGAGGTCACAGCGCAGAGACTGACTGTCTGGAGTCGACAGGTACTGGCGCTGGAACCAGTCCTGATAGCGCTTTTGTTGACCAAACCGTACCTGGGAAAGGAAATTTAGAAGGGAGGGTGGGGTCCTGAACAGAGGAGATGAGCACCGTCCAACTGCAGGCTTGACCCAGACCTCTGTTTCTTCCCACAACACACTCGCTAGCTTACTGTCTCTCAAGTGCCCCTCCTTTGGGAGGACTTCCTGATTTAAAGGGATGCTGACAGTCTATGTCAGCAGCACACTCATTTTTGCCATTAAGCTGATACTATAATTACCCCCAACTGCAAGTGTAGTTCACTCTTAGCTCCTCACTCCCGATATTGGTCCCTGATTCTCCAGTCATAAGCATAACCTTTCCTCATTTTTTTTTGGAGACAGAGTCTCACTTTGTCACCCTTGTAGAGTGCCATGGTATCACAGCTCACGGCAACCTCAAACTCTTGGGCTCAAGCAGTTTCTCTTGCCTCAGCCTCCCAAGTAGCTGGGACTATACAGGCGCCCGCCACAACGGCTAGTTATTTTTAGAAATAAGGTCTCACTCTGCCTCATGCTGGTTTTGAACCTGTGAGCTCAGGCAATCCATCCACTTCGGCCTTCCAGAGTGCTAGGATTATAGGCGTGAGCCACCATGCCCAGCCTTTCATCATTTTTTCTTTTCTTTTATCTTTTGTGAGACAATCTCACTCTGTGCCCTGGGTTCAGAATGCCATGGCATCATAGCTCAGAGCAGCTTCAAACTCCTGGATTCAGGAGATCCTCCTGCCTCAGCCTCTCGAGTAGCTGTGATCCACCTCAACACTTGGCTAATTTTCTAATTTTAGTAGAGATGGGGTCTTGCTCTTGCTCAGGCTAGTCTCAAACTCCTGAGTTCAAGCGATCCACCTGCCTCAGCCTCCCAGAGTGATGGGGTTACAGATGTGAGCCATCAAGCCCCGCCCTTTCTTGAGCAGCAAGAATGTTCCTTAAGAGCAAGAGTGAGGCTGTTTACCACTCAGCACTGTCAGCACTGAGAGCTTCCCACTGCTGAGCTACTCAGCAGAACCATTATCCAAGGCACATTCTCTTCAAACTATGCAGCAAGCTCTTCACCCAAACAGACTCTAGCTCAGTAGTTCTCAACCTTCCTAATGCCGCAGCCCTTTAATACAGTTCCTGTGGGTCGCGAACCACAGGTTGAGAACTGCTGCTCTAGATAGTCACAAAGAGTTATATTCTCACTGAGGAAAGGGGTCTTTCCCTCCTCTTCTATCCCCTATCCATCAGAAGAAATCAACCAAAACAGAGCAAAACATAAAACAATAAACAAAAAGATCCATCTCAAAGGGGCGGTGCCTGTGGCTCAAAGGAGTAGGGCGTCGGCCCCATATGCTGGAGGTGGCGGGTTCAAACCCAGCCCTGGCCAAAAACTGCAAAAAAGATACGTCTCAACTAACACTGCAAACAGAGCTTTTTTGCAATGATGGTAGACTACTGAAACATAGTTATTGTGACCGAGATTCTGAATTTCTCATTTACTTTACTAACTTAAATTTAAATGGCAAAGCATGGCTAGTGGTTACCATGCAGGACAGCACAGATCTAGACAATTCTGCATGACATGGGAGACCAAAAGCTGGCCAGGGCAGTTCTCTACCTCTAGACTGACTGCAAAGGGGCTGCCTAAAAGTTTGCTAAAAATACACATTCCTCAATCAGATTCTCTCTGAGAGTGGGATATAGGAAGCGTCTTTAACATGCTTCTCAAGTAATTCAGCCATGTTTAGAAACCAAAAGGCCATCGCTCTCTTCCTGAGACCCTATGGTTTCCCTGGAATGACTGTGGGCCTTCCCCCAATGAACACTCTCACTTACCCTTTCATAGTACATTTCACAATTTTTTTTTTTTTTTTTTTTTTGCAGTTTTTGGCCAGGGCTGGGTTTGAACCCACCACCTCTGGTATATGGGGCGGGTGCCCTACTCCTTTGAGCCACAGGCTCCGCCCAGTACATTTCACACTTCTAGATGATATTACTTGTATATAATTATTGGTTTAATCATTGTCTTAGATAAGACTGAAAGATATCCAATGTGTAAGCACAGAATGAACAGGGAAAGTAGCCAGCACCCAGGTAGGTCAAGGCACCCACTAGCCAACAGTGCACTGGTCAGCACACAGTGGTTAACAGATCCGTAGAGTGAGGCCCAGCAAGACATGCAACTCCTCTCCCCACTGCAAGAGGTTAGCTTACCCGGGACGTCATGAAGAGGAGCTTAGTCTCCATGTCTGGGGTTAGCCGACATGCTAAGAATTTTCGGGATGTTCTTGACTGAAGAAGCTGTAGGATACCTGAACCAAATGTGGAAGGGAAGAGAAAAGAGAGAAGCGCAAGGACCAGAGTAGTGAGGGTCAGCTGGGGAACCTTGGCCAGGCACTGATGGCCAGTGGTCTTGAGCATCAGGAAATCCCAAGACAAGACTCAGGAAGGTCAAGAATTGGTACCAGAAAGAACTCTGACCAGCTTCTGTGTGCTCTGCTCCAAACACCCACTATCCCCAGCTACACCAATTCCCTTCTTATATTGGCCTTCCAGTGCCCACTACCCATATGATTCCAGATGGCAACAAGTGGGAAAGTTAGGGGGAAAATATGGGAAACTCTAGCCTCTTTTCCTGCTCCTCATGGTCCAGGGTTCATTACAGGGTCAGAATCAATGTGGTGGTGTAGCATGAGCATAAGCTCTGGAGTCAGAAAGACCTGGATCCAAATCCTGCCTCTGTCATTTACTAGCTGTGTAGCCCTAGACAAGTTGTTTAATCTCTTTAAACCTTAGTTTATCCACAAATTCTAAGTTTATAAACTGGAAAGTAAAATGCTCATCTTACACGGCTGTCCTAAAGATGAGATGGCTAACGTGTGTGCCTAACACAGAGAGGTATGCAATACATGTTTAATTTAAGGCAGACCCAGCACTCTCCTCCCTTTTTTCCTGACTTCCCAGGTCCCGGACAGTTGATTTCAGTTGTGTCTGCACACACACACGTGTGTGTTGGGAGATGGGTGGGGAGCAAAGTGGTGGTTATTTTTCAGACCATAGCAGGACCCTGGGAAAGGGAAAGGGGATGAAAAGGGTCTTGTCAGATGAAGGCACACTGAGATTATTTTTCTACCTCAAAGAGGATTTTGGCTAAGCTGGATCCTTGGAATTAAAAGGTAAGACTGCTCCTGAGAAGGAGCCTTCTCTTACAGGATTATTTCCAGGCCCTCTGCTGACTCAGTCTCATGAGTTGGCCTCTGACTCCCCTGCCAGACTCAGCAAAGCTGTAAAGTGGTCATCAGATCATCTCTTGAGCTAAGGAGCTGGTGGGAGGGGAGGAGGAGCATCAGAGTTCTCTGTCTCACATTTTTCTTGGTAGTTATGACCAGCTGTACATGGCTCTGTCCTTGCCTTCTACATCTGACAACAAAGACGCTCCTACCTGCCAACCTCGACCTTTTCTTTAAAAGACAGGATCATACTATGGTGGCCAATCTGGTCTCAAACTCCTGCGCTCAAGGGATCCTCCTGCTTCAGCCTCCCAAGTATCTGGTGGCAGCCACCATGCAAAGTCACCTTTCGCCTTCCTGATTCAAGCAGGACACACAGATTGGCTCCCATCTCTCAAGGACACAAAGCCCAGGCCCTTCCTTACCTGTGAACTGAGGACTCAAGGCCTGAGGGTTGTGGATAATATCTTTCCAAAGCAGTTCAAATTCTGGTATTCTGGCAACATTCTGAAGTAGTCTTACGAGGTCTCGACCAATCATCAAACATTCCATGAACTTGACGGGAAGGAGGAGGAAAGGCAGGGGACCAGAAAGAGAATAAAAACATGGATTATTTACCTGATAGAGGGAGGATAAAGGAACAACACGTTCTTGGGAGGGAAGGAAAAAGGGTTGAAGGGACAACATGATTTTTTCTGAAACCAAAAGATTGGCTCCTAGCTATTCAGGGGAAGAGGGCTGGAAGCTGCAGACTAACACCAAGAACGGGAGGTTAATGGGAAGTGCTGCATCCCTGCTGGCTGTCACATGAATCTACTCCCCTCACTCACAACTATTCCTAACCAGTTCATGTGACACTAAGATAGGATTGGCAAATTGAGCCCCAGACTACCCCCAAACTCATTCTGTCCAACAAAATTCTGTGAGCCCCATTCTGTGGTAAGAGATATATTGTATCAGTGAAATTCAAACAAAACCTATTAGTATCGTGTGGTTAGTGTAACCAAGGACATGAATTTTAATCTTTTTTTTTTATTGAGACAGAGTCTTACTTTGTCGCCCTCTATAGAGTGCCATGGTGTCATAGCTCACAGCAACCTCAAACTCTTAAGGCTTGAGCGATTCTCTTGCCTCAGCCTCCCTAGCTGAGCTACGGGTACACAGCCTGAATTTTAAAGTTTTATCTAATGTTAATTTTCATTTAAATTGCCACCATGGCCAGTGGTTACCATATTAGCTCAGCTCTAAGATCTCTCTCTTAGGAGATCTAATAATGGACAACTTACAATCCCACCTGAACACGACATTCCCCAGGGGGATGTAACAGTGGGTATATTGTACATCAGTGTTCATGATGCTGACCAGGAAAACACCTGGGGTGCCAGCATATAAGAAGCATTTCTAGGAACTAGGCTGTTTCACACTGATTCCTTGCCTCACTCTCATCTGCCTAACAACGATGAAAAATACCCAATCTTGAAGCACCTCCATCTCTATAGAGGTATCCCTGACCCAGGTGCACAAAAGCGATAGAAGTGTCCCCTCCTGAGTCTCACTTGCCCGCATTCTTTCATCCCACACCCTCACCCGCTCCCGAAGCAGTGAGATGCAGAAGTCCACTTCCTTCTGCCGCAGGGCCTGGAGCTGGGCAGTCCCATGGTGGTCCACGATGAGGCGGAGGTAAGTGTAAACGGCCATGGCGATGAGGATGCTGCTTTTTAGCACCCACTCCCTGTAGGGCGGGAGGACACTGGCACCTTGCCAATGGAGACCACTGGCATCTCCACTTCACCTTCACCCAGGGCTGGCCCACGCCCGAGCATATTCTTCACCCAGGGCTAGCACAACGCCTGGCTATTCTTCTGTTTTTGATTCTCTTGCCTTAGCCTCCCAAGTGTCTAATGATTAGACACTGACTAGGCCCTTTGCTGCGCTGCTCATTTGCTCATGCTGTCATCATCTGCCTTGATTGCCTGTTCAGCTAAGGGTCACTTCTTGATTTTCTCTACCAGGTGCCCAAAAAAGATCAGCGCTAAGTGCAAGCAACTTCTCCTTACCACATAACTACTTTGCTTCAAATAAAACATCTATGTGACATACATTCAAACATTTACTGAGTGTCTAACAAGTGCCAAGAAATGTGTGAGGTACTAGGTACAGAGAGAAACCACAGCTTCTACTCAGCTCAAACTATAGGGAAAGAGTTCCCTTAAGTGTCCCTAAGTTAGTAATTCTTTTTTGTTTTTTGAGACGGAATCTTGCTTTGTCACTTCCTGGTAGAGTGCCCTAGCGTCACAGCTCACAGCAACCTCTAGCTCTTGGCCTCAAGTGATTCTCTTGCCTTAGCCTCCCAAGTAGCTCGGACTACAGGCGCTCCCACAATGCCCGGCTACTTTTAGAGACAAGGTCTCGCTCTGGCTCAGGCTGATCTCAAACCTGTGAGCTCAGGCAATCCACCCACCTTGGCCTCCCAAATGCTGGGATTATAGGTATGAGCCACCACACTGGCTCTAAGTTAGTAATTCTTTTTTTTTTTTTGTAGAGACAGACAGAGTCTCACTTTATTGCCCTCGGAGTGCCATGGCATCACACAGCTCACAGCAACCTCCAACTCCTGGGCTTAGGTAATTCTCGTGCCTCAGCCTCCCGAGTAGCTGGGACTACAAGGCGCCTGCCACAATGCCCAGCTCTTCTTCTGTTTTTGCAGTTCGGCCGAGGCAGGCTTCAAACCCACCACCTCTGGTATATGGGGCCGGCGCCCTACTCAATGAGCCACAGGCACCGCCCTAAGTTAGTAATTCTTAAGTTTGGTACAAAAACCCCTGGGGAATTTTCTTTCAGGACATTAGAGTTCTTTTTTTTTTTTTTTGTACAGACAGTCTCACTCTATCACCCTCGGTAGAGTGCTGTTGCATCACAGCTCACAGCAACATCCAACTCCTGGGCTTAGGTGATTCTCGTGCCTTAGCCTCCAGAGTAGCTGGGACTACAGGCACCCGCCACAACGCCCAGCTATTTTTCTGTTTTTG
>CAUYRH010097638.1:0-22111 GCA_963574655.1 Perodicticus potto
CCCAGCTGTCCCCAGGCCTATTCTGAACTACAGACACTGTCTCCCAGTGAGCGGCAGTGTGTGGAGACAGTGGTCAACATGGGCTACTCATATGAGTGTGTCCTGAGAGCCATGAAGAAAAAAGGAGAGAACATTGAACAGGTGAGCAGTTGGTCAGCAATGGGAAGTGGGTGGTCAGTCAGAAATCTCAGACCTGTGGAGCTGGAGTAGTGTCCAGCCTTTATTCTGGAGTCCCTTAGACTCATCACACCAACCTCCTCTTCTGTGGGTTTGTGGGGACTCAGGTCATGTTGTCAGGCAGCCAGTATCAGCAGCAGTACTTCTTTGGGGGCTGCTCTAGGACCCAGGCTGAGGCAAAGCCTTGGGAGTATTAGTACTCTTACCAGTTACCTTTTTTCTCTGTCCTTCCAGAGGGCAAAACTAGGCTCTGGGTATGATCAAACAACATCCTTTCAAGAATTTTTATCTTGCCATAGCTGCCTAGGTAGTTTGAAATAGTAATCGAGTCCTACATTTTAGGGATATTTTCTTATTTTGGCTATTTCTTAGAGGAATTTCTTGCCCAGGCTCTGAAGTTGATATCCTGGCGGATGTGAAATCAGCTGTGGCAGCAGCACCTCCTTTTGAAAAATGACTACTTGTGTTTAGAAGGGCATGCCTATCTATTTTGCAAATAGTCATTGAGATCTTTTTTTTTTTTTTGTAGAGATAGTCTCACTCTGTCGCCCTTGGTAGAGTGCCATTATATCACACAGCTCACAGCAACCTCCAACTCCTGGGCTTAGGGGATTCTTCTGCCTCAGCCTCCCAAGTAACTGGGATCACAGGTGCCGCCACAACACCCGGCTATTTTTGTTGTTGTTGTTGCAGTTTGGCCGGGGCCGGGCTTGAACCCGCCACCCTTAGTATATGGGGCTGGTGCCCTACCCACTGAGCCACAGGTGCCACCCTACTCATTGAGATTTTATTGTATTGGATATAGTTCAAGGCACAAAATCAAGTCCTATCCAGGATTTGACAATGCAGTGGGGCAGGAAGCAGGCTTCACACTAGCCAGTTTGTGTAAGACTGTTGGGAAGCACAGAGAATGGCAGTAGGTGCTAAACCTGTTGTTTCTTTTCATAGATTCTCGACTATCTCTTTGCACATGGACAGCTTTGTGAGAAGGGCTTTGACCCTCTTTTAGTGGAAGAGGCTCTGGAAATGCACCAGTGTTCAGAAGAGAAGGTGGGAACCTTCATGCTTCATGAAAACCCTGTGGAAAGAGGGACAAAGTAGTCTGGTTTTCTCCCCTGGCCCCTACTCCTCTTTCCATGCTATGGTGGAAGCAGCCAGTGGGCGGAATCTCCCATGTCCAGACAGGCTGAAGCATATGTTTAGTTGAGTGAAGACTATTCAGAATCCTAGTGAAGGGAAGGTGAAATTGACCTTTTAGATGACTGAGGAGATTGCTGGTCTCTGCCTAACCTATTCCTGGAGATCAGCCATTTCTGGGTTCAGTATCCTGCCTTGGTGGAAGTGTGGATGTGGGTAGTGGGACCCAGAGGTCAGCAAGGGTTAATTGTGGGGTGGGTGTGATGCCTGAAGGATGATGTGCTGTGGCATTAAACCTGTCTGCCTTGGCTTCCTCCAAAGCTCACCTCTCCTTGCTAGGGTGCTTTGGTTAAAGTATGCAGACAGCCCCCCACCCCCAAAACCTCTCTCTGTACTACTTTGCTTAGCTGTGATATATGGCTGGACCCTTTTCTTTAATCTGAATTTTTTTTTACTCTTTAGATGATGGAGTTTCTTCTGTTAATGAGCAAATTTAAGGAAATGGGCTTTGAACTGAAAGACATAAGGAGGTTTTGCTATTACACTACAATGACTAGGATAATGCTTCAGAAGACGTCATGGCTAGTAAGGAACCAGCTGAGACCAGGCCATGCCTAGGTCCTGCTGTGGAGGCACCTGTGAGAAAGGAGAAGGGGCACACATCTGGATTTAGTTTGGGGGCTTAGATAGTCAGATGTGGAGACTGTGCTTGCCAGTCTCTGAACCTAGGCCAACAGCTGGGGAGAAAGTGAGGAAGATTGGGGCATGTTAATGCCCCAAGAATAGTCCTGGCTCCTTCCATATTAAATATATTAGCAAATTGAGAAGGGTCCTTTCTGCCTCAGCCCTCCAGAGAGACTGTCCTGGTCTCTGGGGTCCTGGTCTGGACCCTCTGTTCTGGGGTCTTTGTATACTCAGTTGAAACCTAGCCAAGAGATGTCACAGAGCAGAGGTCAAAGGATAAGACTCAATGTTGCTTTCCCTCCACTGTACACAGTGGACTAAACTCCAATCTTAAGTTGAGTGCAAGTGAAAGATTTTTTAGGGCTTTGTTTATTTTTCCCTCCTTTTAACAAAGTCTTTTAGTGTTACACTGGTTCTGCAAAGCCTCGGAGGTACAAAGAATGCACTTTTTCCCATGGGACACAGAATTTCCCTCTTCTGCAAGGCATTGACCATGCTTCCATGCACCAGCCTGTTTCTTTTGGCTTAGTTTGTACCACAGTCCTTTGCTACCCAGGGTTTTAGAGTGCCTGCTCTAGAAAACAGTTGTCAGTTTAAGAAATTATTGGTCCCTTATCATTGAATAGATCAGAAAACAGGCCATGATTTCATTGGTGAGCTCTAACTCCACCTTTACTCTCCTTGAACAACTTCTCTCTCCAACCCACTGCTTTAGGATGACACAATGATTAACACCTAGTCATAGAAATTAATCTCTTTGATTTGTTTTGTATTATGTTGTACACCATTAAAGATCTAAATACAAACTGATTCACTAGGGTAAGATAGACACCAGCTGAAAATAAGACAGAGCCACTTAGCCCCACCACATCCAGAAGGTTCCCAGTTTCTTAGGCTGTAGCATTTTACAGGCCCTTGGTAAAGCTCTAGGGGGAAAGGTACAGACACCACTCCCAGTTTTGGGGCAAAGATCTGGCCAATAACTACTCCTGGAGCACCCAATCCAACTTCTCCTTATCTGCTCATCTAGCCAAATGGTGAAAATAATCATGCAGCAGAATCAGCAGAAAACCCCCAGTAACATGAATAACCAGAGTAGATCAACCCCTAAAAGGAACAATTTGGTGGACACAACAGAAGATCCCATTCATAAACAGATGGCTGAGATGTCAGAAAGTGAATTCAGAATTTGGATTGCAAATAAGATCAATAAAATAGAGGAAAAGTTGGAATTAGAAATTCAAGGAGCATTTCAAAAGTTGTCCCAAGAATTCAAGGATATCAAAGACAAGATCACCAAAGATTTTGAACATTGAAACAAGAAGTTGCAGCCCTCAAAGATCTGAGAAATACAGTAGAATCCCTCAGTAACAGAATGGAGCAAGCAGAAGAAAGGATTTCTGACATTGAAGGCAAAGTTTTCAAACAATCACAAACTCTCAAAGAGGAAGAGAAATGGAAAGCAAAAATGGATCATTCTCTCAGAGAGCTCTGGGATAATTTGAAGGCAAGCAATATATGTCTGATAGGGATCCCTGAAGGTGATGAAGTGGTTTCACAAGACACAGAGGCTCTTCTTCATGATATTATGAAAGAGAACTTTGCAGACATGCCAAGAGATTCTGAAATTCAGATAGCAGACAGTTTTAGAACCCCAGCACGACTCAAACTGAAAAAGACATCCCCCAGGAACATCATAATTAGCTTCACTAAAGTTAATATGAAGGAGAGAATTCTGAAATCAACCAGACATAAGAAAATCATAATCTACAAGGGGAAAAATATCAGAATAAATGCACATCTCTCTGCCGAAAACTTTCAAGCTAGAAGCAAATGGTCATTGACTTTTAATCTCTTAAACAGAATAACTTTCAACCCAGGATCCTGTATCCAGCTAAACTGAGTTTCATTTATGATGGAGAAATTAAATACTTTAATGAAATTCACATGCTGCAGAAGTTTGTCATAACAAAACCAGCTCTGCAGGATATTCTCAGACGTATCCTCCATAATGACGAGTGCAATCCTCCACCACAAAAGTAAACATACTCAAAAACTTTGGTCAAATTCCAAATTCTACAGTGGCAAAAGAATTAAAAATGTCCACTGAACTTTTGAAAAACTAGATACCCCAAATTCTACCAGGCTTATCAATATTCTCAATTAATGTGAATGGCTTAAATTGTCCTCTAAAGAGGCACAGGTTGGCTGACTGGATACAAAAACTCAGGCCAGATATCTGTGGCATACAAGACTCTTATCTTACCTTAAAAGATAAATATAGACTCAGGGTGAAGGGATGGTCATCTATATTCCAGGCAAATGGAAAACAGAAAAAAGCAGGTGTTGCAATTTTATTTGCAGAAACAATAGGCTTTAAACCAACAACAGTAAGGAAGGATAATGATGGACACTTCATATTTGTCAAGGGTAATACTCAATATGATGAGATTTCAATTATTAATATTTATGCACACAACCAGAATGTGCCTCAATTTACAAGAGAAACTCTAACAGACTTGAGCAACTTGAGTTCCACCAACTCCATGGTAGTCAGAGATTTTAGCGCTCCTTTAGCAGTGTTGGATAGATCCTCCAATAAGAAGCTAAGCAAAAAAATTTTAGACGTAAAATTAACCATTCAACATTTGGATTTATCAGACATCTACAGAACATTTCATCCTAACAAAACTGAATACACATTCTTCTCATCAGCCCACAGAACATACTCAAAAATCAATCACATCTTAGGTCACAAGTCTAATTTCAGCACATTTAAAAGAATAGAAATTATTCCTTGCATCTTCTCAGATCATCAAGGAATAAAACTTGAACTCAATAACAACAGGAATCTGCATACTCAAACAAAAACATGGAAGCTAAATAACCTTATGCTGAAGGATAGCTTGTCATAGATGAGATTAAGAAGGAAATTACCAAATTGTTGGAACAAAATGACAATGAAGACATGAATTATAAGAACCTCTGGGATACTGCAAAGGCAGTCCTAAGAGGGAAATTTATAGCACTGTAAGCGCTCCATAAAAGAATGGAAAGGGAGGAAGTTAACAACTTAATGGGACATCTCAACCAACTGGAAAAGGAACAACATTCCAATCCCAAACCCAACAGAAGAAAAGAAATAACCAAAATTAGAGCAGAATTGAATGAAATTGAAAACAAAAAATTTATTACAACAGATCAATAAATCAAAAATTTGGTTTTTTTGAAAAGGTCAATAAAATAGATAAATCTTTAGCTAAACTAACCAGGAAAAAAAGAGTAAAATCTCTAATTTCATTAATCAGGAATCTTAAAGATGAAATAACAACAGACTCCTCAAAAATTCAGAGAATCCTTAGTGATATTACAAGCAATGTTATTCTCAGAAATATGAAAATCTGAGGGAAATTGGCCAATACTTGCAAGCATGCCACCTACCAAGACTCAGCCAGAATGAAGTGGAAATGTTGAACAGGCCTATATCAAGTTCTCAAATAGCATCAACTATAAAAAATCTCCCTAAAATGAAAAACCCGGGACCAGATGGCTTCATGTCAGAATTCTACCCAACCTTTGAAGAGGAACTACTATCTATATTACTCAATCTTTTCCAAAATATAGAAAAAGAAGGAATACTATCCAACACATTCTATGAAGCAAACATCAACATGATCCCAAACCAGGAAAATACCCAACAAGGAAAGAAAATTATAGACCAATATCACTAATGAGTATTGATGCAAAAATATTCAGCAAGATCCTAACAAACAGACTCCAGCAACACATCAAACAAATTATACACCATGACCAAGTGGGTTTTATCCCAGGGTCTCAAGGCTGGTTCAATATACGTAAATGTATAAATATAATTCAGCACATAAATAAATTAAAAAACAAAGACCATATGATTCTCTCAATTGATGCAGCAAAAGCTTTTGATAACATCCAGCATGACTTCATGATGAGAACCCTTAAGAAAACTGGTAGAGAAGGGACGTTTCTTAAAGTGATAGAGGCCATCTACCACAAACCCATAGCCAATATCGTATTCCATGGAGTTAAATTGAAACCATTTCCACTCAGATCAGGAACCAGGCAAGGTTTCCATTGTCTCCACTGCTCTTTAACATTGTAATGGAAGTTTTAGCCATTGCAATTAGGGAAGAAAAGGCAATTAAGGGTATCCAGATAGGGTCAGAAGTGATCAAATTTTCACTCTTCACAGATGATATGATTGTATACCTAGAAAACACCAGTATTCTACTATAAAACTCTTAGAAGTGCTAAAGGAATACAGCGTTGTATTAGTCTACAAAATCAACACTCATAAATCTGTAGCCTTTATATACACCCACAATAGCTAAGCTGAAAAAACAGTTAAGGACTCTATTTCATTCACAATAGTGCCAAAGAAGATGAAATATTTGGGAGTTTACCTAACAAAGGACGTGAAAGATCTCTATAAGGAGAACTACAAAACTCTAAGAAAAGAAATGGCTGAAAATGTTAACTAATGGAAAAACATACCATGCTCATGGCTGGGAATAATCAATACTGTTAAAATGTCGATACTACCCCAAGAAATATACAATATTAATGCAATCCCTATTAAAGCTCCATTGTCATACCATAAAGATCTTGAAAAAATAATACTTCATTTTATATGGAATCAGAAAAAACCTTGAATAGCCAAGACATTATTCATAAATAAAAACAAAGCAGGAGGAATCTTGCTACCAGACCTCAGACTATAGTACAAATCAATATTGGTCAAAACAGCATGGTACTGGCACAAAAACAAAGAGGTATATGTATGGAAGTGAATAGAGAACCAAGAGCTGAACCCAGCTACCTACCATTATTTGATCTTTGACAAGCCAATTAAAGACATTCAATGGGGAAAAGATTCCCTATTTAACAAATGGTGCTGTGTGAACTGGCTGGCGACCTGTAGAAGACTGAAACTGGACCCACATATTTCACCGTTAACTAAGATAGGCTCTCACTGGATTAAAGATTTAAACTTAATACATGAAACTATAGGCTCGGCACCTGAGGCTTAATGGGATAGGGCACCAGCCACGTACACCTGAGCTGGCGGGTTCAAATCCAGCCTGGGCCTGCCAAACAACCATGATGGCTGCAACCAAAAAATGGCCGGGCATTGTGGCAGGTGCCTGTAGTCCCAGCTACTTGGGAGGCAGAGGCAGGAGACTCTCTTGAGCCCAGGAATTGGAGATTGCTGTGAGCTGTGATGCCATGGCACTCTATCCAGGGTGATAGCTTGAGGCACTGTCTCAAAAAAAAAAAAAAAAAAAAAAAAAAAGACATGAAACTATAAAAATACTGGAAGAAAGTTCAGGGAAAACTCTTGAAGGAATCGGCCTGGGCGAATATTTTATAAGGAGGACTCCCAGGAAATTGAAGCAGCATTGAAAATACACTACTGGGACCTGATCAAACTAAAACGCTTCTGCACAGCCAAGAACATAGTAAGTAAAGTAAGCAGACAACCCTCAGAATGGGAAAAGATATTTGCAGGTTATGCCGCCAACAAAGGTTTAATAACTAGAATCCACACAGAACTCAAATGTATTATCAAGAAAAGAACAAGTGATCCCATCTCAGGGTGGGCAAGGAACCTGAACAGAAACTTCTCTGTAGAAGACAGACACATGGCCTACAAAGAATGAAAAAATGCTCATCATTATTAATCATCAGAGAAATGCAAATCAAAACTACTTTGAAATGTCATCTAACTACAGTAAGATTAGCCCACATCACAAAATCCCAAAGCCAGAGATGTTGGCGTGAATGTGGAGAAAAGGGTACAGGTGAAACTTACTAAATGCAGAATATAAATGTCTTAATACAATAACTAAGAAAATGCCATGAAGGCTATTTTAACCAGTTTGATGAAAATATTTCAGATTGTATATGAAACCAGCTCTTTGTACCCCATGATTACATTAATGTACACAGCTATGATTTAATAAAAAAGAAAAATAAACAAATCTGGAGGAAAAAAAAAAGATCTAAATACAAAGGATATACAGTCTTGATGACTCAAAAATAATTTGCTAAATATTTTGATTCTTCAGAGAAAACTATTAATAAAAATCTAAAAGATAAAAATAAAACAACAAAGGATAATGATATTTTTAGTGACTATAATTTACTGATGCCCTAGAGATTTTGCTGGTGTGTTTTGTTATAAGCCTCTGAGTCTCTGTTTCTCTGCCTCTACTTTCCCAGGCTCTTCATTCTGAGATTCTTATGTTCCTGAGAATTTCACATAGAAGATTCATTGGCTCACACTGATAAAACTATCCATTTCACTCTACTTAATCATGTTAAGGGACTGGTTCATGTTTTGCACAATAATTACCAGGGGCAAAGGATAAGGAAAGATGGAAATAGACTTTGAGATGGGCTTAATATAGTTGTTGATATTTGGAAATTCTGCAAAGAGATCAAATGGATTAGAATCTTCACTTGACTACTTTCAAGCTCTAGGAATTTGGGTAGCTTACTCTTTCTATGTTGTAGTTTTCTACTTTATGAAAAAGGATAATAATAGCCAAAACTTTTTGGAAATAAAGGTGTCACCATATATAGAGAAAATGGGAAATTGTAGCTAAACATATCTTTATTTATAAAATATTCATTACACACTTTTACAAATCATTTACAAAATATTCCCTAAGCATTGGCCACCTATTTGTTAAATTTTGTAATGAATATTTTGTAAGTAAAGGTGTATTTAGTTACAGTTTCCCATTTTCCCTATGTATGACAACTATAGAGGCAAGTATAATGTGCAGTGAAAATGAAGTAACTTAATCACAGAAAATGCTTTGTGAGACGTCATTCACAAAGTGAGCATGTTGTAAATGATGTCTGATTTATTCTTACTACTATTGAATGGCATAAATTATTTAGACATTAATTTTTATTTTCTTTTTCACTCAATTTTTATTTTAACTTTAGTTTACTTACCCAGCCAAGTACTTCTGTTCCCTTTGTGTTACAGGTTTCAATGCAAAAGTTATTTTTACACAATCTGCATTATTGGCTTGGGCTTGAGGGGCTTAGTAGACTTGAAGAGATAAGCATTTTCAAAGACAGGGTGGAAACAAAGACTCCCTGAAGTCAGAAACACTAAAGAAAGGGAAGATTCTATTTCTACTACACACATGCAAGCATTTCTCTTGGGCATATTTCTAACAGTGGAAGAGAGGGGCTGTGGGATATAGTGGGAGTATTCAACTTGAAAAGAAAATCTCAAATTGTTTTCCAAATGTTCTATGGATTTAAATTTACATAAGCCACCTATAAAAAAGATCCTATTGACTTGTATTCTCTTTATCACCTGGTACTGTCAAACTCATAGTTTTCATTCCTTTGGTTATGGAGGGCCTCATTAAGAGGATTTGCAATTCCCTTATCACCCGGTTTCTCATGTGTTTATTGGTTATACATATTTCTAATTTTGTTATTCTAAACATTTAGCAACTCGTATAGGAAAGGAAACAGCAAATGTAAACGGATATCAGGCCAATCTGAAAAGAAGATAGGTGTAAATAATATTAAGCCCATATTGGTCTGTATATGCTGAACATTAACCTAAGCTTTTCACAATTTCTGTCCATTTTGTCTGAGGTTGCATACTTTCTTATTCATTTGTATTTTATAAACTTTATATACCAATCCTTTAACAGATATGCATATAGAAGTATTTTCTTTCAGTTACAGGTTGTTATTTTTCCCACAAAATTCTAATTTTTTTAATTTTTTTATTAAATCATAGTTGTGTACATTAATGCACTCATGGGGTACAATGTGATGGTTTCATATACAATCTGAAATAATTTCATCAAACCGGTTAACATTGCATTCATGGCATTTTCACTAAATTCCAATTTTAACATAGTTTAATTTAAAACTCTTTTATTAAGACCCATGGTTTGTTGCTTTTGCTGCTGCTATAGTTTTTATATTTTATGTAAGAAATATTACTTTCAGGTCTAAAAAAAGGACTCCTTTATTTTCTTCTAAATATTTAAAACATTACCATTAGATAACTAACTGATCTGGATTTGACTTCTACTTATATAATATAGGCAGAGATCGATTTTAATGCTTTTTTCCTTTATGGATAAGTGTTCCTATTTACTTATCTAGTTCCTGCTTTCGTCAAGTTTTCCAATACCAATTTTTTCACATTTTAAAGTTTCATATATGAACTTTGTTTATTGTTCTGTATGTCTATTCATTTGCTGGTATCATTGTCCTAATTACTTTATTTTTAGATTAAGTCTTGATTTTTGATAGGATAAGTCCCCCATCACAAGAACTTTTATATCCTTGAGCCTTTACTCTTCTATTATTAATTTTAGAAAAAATAAACTCTTCCAACTCTGTTTTAAATCCTGTGGGTATTGGGAGTAGTGTTGTCTTATGTAAATATCTAAGAGATGAAGGGCATCTTTATCCTACTAGGTCTCTGTGTACATGCTGTGTGTTCCTTACCTTGCTCAGATCTTCATTGACCTATTTCAGTAAATTTCATAATTTTTTCACACATAAATATTGGAAATATTTGTTAAATTATGATAAGGGGATATGATTTTTATGCTAACTTAGGTTAGTGGGATAACCACTGCATTGAGAAGCAGGGATGACTTACTGGGAACTTCTCTGTACTTCTACACACATTCTTCTCAGAGAACTATTTATGATTTTCGAGTTTGAAATCTTCATTCAGAGTTTAATCTATATTTATTATGTCTCCTTCCAAATTGTGCTGTGACCGTGTTGTGTTGTGACTTTTAATTTGAGATTTATATTTTCTTCATGTTCTTAAATATTTCAAATATTGTTTATTCAACCTAGTGTGTTCAAAAAATTAACACTTGTTGAAAGAGTTTTCTTAGTGCAAAGATTTTTGTCATGTGTTTTTTTATCCCTTATAAATAGTACATGTATAGTAGAATATTTAAGACCTTATTTAAATATCTTTGCATATTAACTTTTTATTTTAAATTACTATGAGGGTATGAATTTGGGGGTTACCTTGTTTTCAATTCTAAGGTAAACTTCAAATTGTAGTTGAAACCTTTACCTAGGAGGCATGCTGAACACCTTTACCTTGTGCACATTATGTGAGATCCCACCAATTGCTCTCCCTCCTCCCTCCCTCCTTTTCTCTTCCCTGTCTCCCCTTTTTCTCCTCTTCTCTCCCCCCTACTAAGTTATATTTGTGTTTTGTCTTTCATGTGGGCATGTAGTTTTTTATATATTGGTTTCATATTAGTATTGAGTACATGGATTTTTTTTTTCCCCATTCTTGAGATACTTTACTAAGAAGAATATGTTTCAACTCCATTCTGGTAAACACAAAAGATGTATAGTCTCCATCTTTTCTTATGACTGAATAGTACTTCATGGTATACATATGCCACAGTTTGTTAATCCATTCATGGGCTGATGGGCATTTGGGTTGCTCTCATGACTTGGCAATTGTGACTCAAGCTGCAATAAACAATTTGGTGCAAATGTCTTTGTGGTAAAACAATTTTTATTCTTCTGGGTAGATAGTAATGAAATTTCAGGATCAAATGAAAGGTCAACTTTTAGTTCTTTAATACTCCATATTTCTTTCCATAAAGGTTGTGTTAGTTTACACTCCTTACCAGCACTGTAGATATGTTCCCTTCTCTCCATATCCATGCCAGCATCTGCAGAGTTAGTGCTTTATGATATGGGCTAATCTCACTAGTGTTAGGTGGTATCTCACAGTGGTTCTGATTTACGTTTCTCTGATGATTAGAGACGATGAACATTCTTTCATGTGTTTGTTGGACATTTGTCTGTCAACTTTGCAGAATTTATGTTCAAGTCTCTTGCCCACTTATAAGTGGGGTTGATTGTTCTTTTCTAATTGACTAATTTGAGTTCTCTATAGATTCCAATTATTAGGCATTTGTGATATTTGTAACATGCAAAAATATTATCGAATTCTGAAGGCTTTTTGTTTGTTTTAGTTCTGGTATCTTAGCAGTGCAGAAACTTTTTAGCTTAATCAAATTTCTTTTATTTATTTTTTGGTGTTGCTGCAGTTGTCAGGGGATCTTCTTCTTTTCCCAGGTCAATATTATCATGCATTTCTCTTACACTTTCTTCTAGAATTTTCATTGTTTTGTGTATTAAATCTAAATATTTTCTCTAGGGAGAGTCAATTTTTGTCAATAGTGAGAGGTGTGTGTCCAGTTTTAGTCTTGTACATGTGGCTAACCAGTTCTTCCAGCACTATTTGTTACATAGGGACTCTCTCCAGTGCATGTTTTTGTTTGGTTTATGTGGGTTCATCTCTAGGATCTTTAATCTATTCCATAAATCTATATCTCTATTTTTGTGCCAGTACCATGCTGTTTTGATCACTATTGACTTGTAGTAGAATCTGAAGTCTGGTAATGTGATGCCTGCAGATTTGTTATTATTTCTAAAAATTGTATTGGCTATTCCATTTTTTTCTAGTTCCATATGAAACAAATCACTATATTTTCTAGTTCTTCAAATTATGATGTTAATGTTTTGATAGGGATTGCATTAAATCTGTAGATCACTTTGGGTAGTATGGACATTTTAATGATGTTGATTCTCCCAGCCACAAGCATTGTATGTTCTTCCATTTGTTAACGTCTTTTGCTATTTCTTTTCTCAGGGTTTTATAGTTCTTTTTATAGAAGTCTTTCACATCCTTTGTTAGATATATAGAGTGTTTGATTCGATTCTCAGCTTGATTGTTATTGGCATACATGAAAGCTACTGATTTGTGGGCATTGATTCTTATATCTCTAGATTCTTATATCTCTAGATGCTACTAGTGATGATATTCCTTCATCACTTCTAAGAACTTTGCAGTTGAGTCTCTGGAGTTTTTAGGTATAAGATCATGTGATCTACAAAGAGCAAGAGTTTGACCTCCTCCATCTCCATTTGAAAACTCTTGATCTCTATCTCTTGCCTAATTGCATTGGCTAGGACATCAAGCACTATGGCAAACAATGGTGATAGTTACCATCCTTGTCTAGTTCCAGTTCTGAGTGGCAATGCTTTTCATTTTTACTCCATTCAGTGTGATGTTGGCTATGGGTTTGTTGTAGATGGAGTCTATCAGTTTAAGAAATGTCCCACCTAAGTCTATTTTCTTAAATGTTTATATCAAAAAAGGATTCTGGATATTGTCAAATCCTTTTTATGCATCAATTGAGAGAATTATATGGTCTTTGTTTTTTATTTTATTTATGTGGTGAATTACATTTATGGATTAAAGTATGTTGAACCAACCCTGCATCATGGGTATAAATTCTACTTCATTATGTTGTATAACTTTTTTAATGTGTTGCTGTATTCTGTTGGTTAGGATATTGTTGAATATTTGTGCATTGTATTTAATTAATAATTTTGGCCTATAGTTTTCTTTTTTTGGTTGGGCCCTTTCTTTGTTTCTCTCTCTTTTTTTTTTTGTAGAGACAGAGTCTCACTTTGTCGCCCTTGGTAGACTGCTGTGTCATCACACAGCTCACAGCAACCTCCGCCTCCTGGGCCTAGGTGATTTTCTTGCCTCAGCCTCCCGAGAAGCTGGGACTACAGGTGCCTGCCACAATGCCGGGCTATTTTTCTGTTTTGCAGTTCAGGCGAGGCTGGGTTTGAACCTGCCACCTTCAGTATATGGGGCCGGCGCCCTATTCGATGAGCCACAGATGCTGCCCAAGGGCCCTTTGTTGTTATTTGCTTATAGAATATATTGGGAAGGATTTCTTCCTTCTCTATATTTTGGAATAGGTCATGCAATATACGTACTAGTTCCTCTTTGAAGGTTTAGTAGAATTCTGGTGTAAAATTTAGTAGAATTCTGGTCCACGGCTTTTCCATTTTGAATATTTTTGTATTGTTGGTGCTTGACATTGGTCTATTAAAATTTCTAATTCTTTGAGTTGAGCTTAGGAAAGTGGCATCATTCCAGGTATTGGTCAATTTTCTCTACATTTTTATATTTCTGGGCATAGAATTTTTAATAGTAATCATTGAGGATCTCTTGGATTTCTGTGGTATTCAAGCCACTCATATTTATTGAGAGAATCACTAGACATGGCGGAGTTCTGATCATCTCATTTTTCAGAGGACCAGAACTTATTTTTATCCCTGATACCAATGTGGAAGCTAGGCCTTATTCTTTTATTTCTGGGTATATTTACTTTGATGATGGATATTCATTCCAGTAATTATGAAGAATGGATCTGAAAAAAAAAAAAAAAAGAATGAATCTGAGTACTTTCCATAGAGCTGGTCTAGTTATGGCAAATTTCATCAACATTTGCATATCAATAAAATATTTGATTTCTCTATCACAAATGAAACTCAGTTTATCAGGATACAGGATCCTGGGTTGAAAATTATTTTGTTTAAGAGGGTTAAAGGCTGATGACCATGCTCTTCTGGCTTGAAAAGTTTCAGCTGAAATATCCTGATGTGTTTTTCCATTGTAGATAAGTCTTTTCTTATGTCTCATAGTTTGCAGGATTTTCTCCTTCATATTGACTTTGGCAAAGTTAATTACCACGTGTCTAGGATACGTTTTGTTTGGATTGAGTCATGCTGGATTTCTGAAGCTATCTACAATCTGAATTTCTGTGTCTCTCAAAATGCTTAGGAAATTCTCCACCCTAAAGTCTTGGAGATGTTCTACTCCATTAGGATCATCTTCTCCTTCAGGAATTCCTATAATTCAGATGTTTGATCTTTTGGAATAATCATTCGGTCTTTCTGGGAATATTGTGTTTTTGTTCTCTTTTTCTTTGCCTCTTTGAATGATTGATATAGTTCAAAAGTATTGTCTTCAATTTCTGAAATTCTTTCTTTACCATGTTCTACTCTATTACTAAGGGTCTCTACTGTGTTTCAAAGATCCTCAAATACCTCTTTCAATTCCTTAAGCTCTGTTATATCTTTCCTTATTATGTCCATATTATTGGTGATTTTGTTTTTTAAATTCACTAAATTCCTGAGTTAACTTTTTAACTATATTTTTCTATTTCCATATTCTCCTCAATTTCAATCACTTATTTGCCATTCATCTGAATTCTATTTCTGACATTTCAGCAATTTCTCTATGGATGGTATTTTCTGCTGTATTTTCTTATAATCTCTTGGAGTGGTGGATCAATTCTGATTTTTTTATGTTGCCAGAATTCTTCTGCTGGGACCTCTCCATGAATATTTTTAGATTTTATTTTTTTTATTTTTTTATTTTATTTTTTTAGCTTTTAAAGTATATATATTAAGTATACATTTTTTGTTGGAATGACAGGATGTCTCTGAATAGTTATTGAGATATAATGTAATTGGCGATCATTAGGAAGCACTGTATAAACCTATTTGGCAATTAAAACTGGAGGGGTGAGACTGCATCACGAGGCCCCAAGAACTGGCGCTAATTGCACCTTCACCAGTGAGATGGAGCTTGTACTTGTCGCCTTTCCCTTACACCCTCATGGAGTTCCCTTTCAGGGCTGTAGCAAGAGTGCATAAGGACTGGCATGGAAAGTTAGTGTAACTTGGTTCTGTCCCGTCCTCCACCCAATTCAAAGGAGTGGCAGTGCTTTTCTCGATTCTCTGCTGCACCAAGATTTGAACAACTGTGTTCCCATCCCCCACTGATAATGGCTGGAGGAGGGGTATCCACTGACAGACTCATTTATTCTGCCCGTCACCGTTTCAACTCTCCCACCTCCAAGAAAACAAATTCAAATAACCAATTAACCTGCAACCCCAGCCAGCAGCATCCAGAAAACAAGAATCCACTGACAGTTCTGACCAAAAAGAATTCCAGTTAAACTCACTCAGGCAGCATGAGCAACATCCACTCAAACAAGTTCAAAAGGTTCCCAGGGGTAAGTGGGAAGAGATGCCAGGCAAGGGCACTCCAGGAGGCTGGGTAAAGGTACCTTGTAGCAGGCATGAGAGCCAGAAGCGACCACATCTCCCCGCAGCAATGTTAGAACTGCAGTACTATTTCCTCTTGCAGCAGGCAATGCACTGCTTGGTTTAGTGGCCCACACAATGGGGAGACCTCTCAGAGGACTCACTAGGCACTCCACCCTCTGCAGAGAGCAGTCTGTCAGGCAATCAGAGAGCAGGAAGGGTGGGCCTTGGGCTCAGAACTCCAGAGAGGATATTTGCTTATTGTTGCACTAGGCAGGATGGGGATTGAACTCAGAGGTGGAAATTTCCATATGTAGGAGAATCAGGGATGAGGTGACAGATCTTTGTTCTCTGTTCACTCCTGGTAATCCCACAGTGGGCCTCCTGGTTGGGAGAGAGGTCTCCCATCTCCAGAGCAACAGGTGCCTTCAGACTAGTGGCTTTGTACCTGATCTCTGTTATCTTTCTTGCACTTTCTTGTTCTCTGTCTCACAATTTGACTCAGTGACATTGATGTGTACCTTAATTTCTTCTCCTTGTTCTCAACTTCCCACTTTCAACTTCTCTGAGTTCACTTCAGTCCAACTTTTCTTTGGAACAGGAGCTTCTAGTGAAAGCTGCCTCTAGTTGGCCATCTTACCCCCCTTCTCTCATTTAAATTATTTTAAAACAATTACCCTGTACTTAATAAGCATTTGGACTTTTAGCTAAATAATCTGAATAAAGAAAAAAAAAGTACACTCTCAAAATCTAAGGGTTAGCTATCATAATTTAAAATAATTTTTCAGTTGTTAATTTAATAATATATATTATTTCATCTTAAAATTGTGACAATATTTATATACTTTTTTGATATATATTCAATATTTAATGCTGGGAAAATTGGATACGCACTTGCAGAAAGTTGAATCAGGATCTGCACTTCTCACCACACACGAAATGAATT
This sequence comes from Perodicticus potto, assembly GCA_963574655.1. Lineage (NCBI taxonomy): Eukaryota > Metazoa > Chordata > Mammalia > Primates > Lorisidae > Perodicticus > Perodicticus potto. The sequence goes on from CAUYRH010097638.1 coordinate 16,937, forward strand.
CTTGACGTATAACTTAGACTTATATTTAAGGCACACAACTATAATAATTCTAGAAGAAAATGTTATAAACATTCTTAAAGATATGGATCTAGGTCAAGAATTTATGAAGAAACTCCAAAAACTATCAGAGCAATAACAAAAATTAACAAATGAGACCTGATTAAATTAAAAAGCTTCTACAAAGCCAAGGAAACAATCAATAGGGTGAATAGATCACCTCCACAAAGATACAGAATCAAACCAAGTGCCCACCAAACTTGTGTAGATTAAAAAAATGTTGCAAATGTATAACACGGAGAAATATTTAGCCATAAAATAAATGCAGTGAACTGATACTTTTTATAACCTGGATGGAACTGGAGACAATTCTTCTAAGTGATGTTTTGCAAGAATGGTAAAACTAACATCACATGCACTCAATATAAAATTGGAACAAATTGATCAATACCTATATGCACATTTGTCAGTAATACTCAATAAAAAACAAGCAGGTGTTGGGAGAGGAATATTGGGGTAATTTCACACCTGATGGGTACAATGTACAATGCACACATATACCTTTGACTCAAAGTGTGTTACAGCAATTCACGTAACCAAAATATTTTTGCCCTCAGAATTTTCTGAAAATTAGAAATAAAGTCCATTTGGGATCAATGATACATTTTAATATAAATGGGTGTTAGATAATATTAATAAATTCTTGTTCTCTAAGAAATTAAACATTATGTAAAATATTCAAAAGTATTTTTAACCTCTATCATTATAAGTTTGCTATAAAATATAAAACAAGAGAAAAATAAAGAGGAAGAAAGATGATAATAATGATGACTGTTGAATCTCAAGATTATGTGCATGTTGGTTCATTTTAAAATGTATTCTACTTTATATATACTTAGGTGTATTTATATGTATGGATAAATGTATGAACATATCATTTTATTATTAAAAGGAAAAAAATGAGAAATTAAGGATCAAGAGGAAAATTCAAGACTTGATGACCACTAATAAGAATGAAAATACATTAGTCTGATCTCAGCTATCCATCTTAACATGGCATTCTTCCAAAAGAGAACAATTAAACATAATTTCTGTCTTTAAAAAGTCATTAATAATCAGTTACTTGATCCATATGTTTTAAATTATCACCTGTAGTGTTTATATCTGTAATAATGTAACATAACAGACTAGTCCAAAGCTTAGTGGGATAGAAGAAAAAGCATGTAGTTTTTTTTTTTTTTTTGTAGCTTTGAGGCTGACTGAAACCAATTAGGCTTAGCTAGACTATGGGTCAGGTCCTAGTGCATATGTTCCCTCATTATTATTTGAACCAATGACTACTTGAAACCCTTTCTTTTTATAGTTAAAGGCAGAGGTTCACAGACCCAGCAAGTAGTGAAAGCACATTTATTGCCTCTGTTTATAATATTTCAGCTAATGCTTTGACCAAAGCAAAAATCATGTCCAAGCTCACCATTGTGGGGATAGAGAAATATATCCCAAATTCTGTGGCAGTAAATACTGTTGGGTCAAAAGGCATAAATATAGGATTGTATTATGGAGGGAGCGAGGAGTGGTCAACAATAATCTAAGTTGCCTCATTGTTTACATGTGCACATTTTGTCCTAAATAAGTTACATTTATTTATATTGATTTGATGTATTCATCATTCTTATCTCATGTGCTATTTATTTTTATTTTTTTCTCATTCTCTTGCTTAAGTTTGCAAGGATTCGAATTGATATTTATTTGCTAAAATTATGTTTTTACCACCTAAATAAATGTCTAAATTCAATTTCATTAGCTTACTATATATCTTAGAAATATAATAGTTTTTTGTTTTTTCTGCAGTTTTTGACTCAGGCTGGGTTTGAACCTGCCACCTCTGGCATATGGGGCTGGCGCCATACTCCTTTGAGCCACAGGTGCTGCCAGAAATATAATAGTTTTAAAATATTATTTGAATTACATATTTTAGTACTTATTACTTATTTAATAGTAAAAAAATTAAAATCCCAGGGAGATTAGCCCACATAACAAAGTCCCAAATCTGAAGTTACTGGCATCGATGTGAAGAGAAGGCAAGGCTTTTACATTGCTGGTGCAATTGCAAACTAATACAACCATTATGGAAAGAAGTGTGGAGAATTCTTAAAGAAATAAAAGTTGACCTTCCATTTGATCCTGTAGTACCATTACTAGGTATCTACCGAAAAGAACAAAAATCTTTTTACCACAAGAACATTTGCACCAGAATGTTTATTGTAGCTCAGTTCACAATTGCCAAGTCATGAAAGCAACCCAAATGCCCATTAACCCATGAATGGATTAACAAACTGTGGTATATGTATAACATGGAATACTTACTATTCAGCCATAAGGAAAAATGGAGACTTTACATCTTTTGTGTTTACCTGGATGGAGTTGAAATGTATTCTTCTTAGTAAAGTATCTTAAGAATGGAAAAAAAATCCAATGGCCTCAATACTAATATGAAACCAATATTTACACAACTGCATGCCCACATGAAAGATAAAACACAAATATAGTTTAGCAGGGGGAAGGGGAAAAGAGGCAGAGGAAAGAAGAAGGAGACAGGAGGGAAGAGGAGGGAAGGCAATTGGTGGGATATTATCTAATGTGTTCAATGTGAGAGTGCTCACCAAGCCCTCTGGCTTTACCTTAGAATTTAAAACAGTGTAACCTAAACAATTGTACCCCCATATTAATCTGAAATAATAAACATTAAAATTTCTTCATTACACCTTCTAAAAACATCTTCCTACTTATTTAGTAAAATTTTGGATCATTTTCTACTGCCTTTAATTTCAATATAAATTTTTTCCGAGGGACAAGATTTATTCCTTTCTTTAAGATATAATTTGATTGCCATCTCAAGTCTGCTTTTCTTACCCTCTGTGGCTGAAATACAAGGCAGTCAATTACAAGGCAGGTAAATCTCTTTCAGTTAGGGATCTTTTCAATTTCTTTTTCTTGGCTTGCATCTAATTTGCACAGGCTTATGTTTGTGTAGACAAACCAACGTGGGGGTTGATGGTGTGCCTCCACTAAGTCATTGCCAGTTATCCCTGTCGGATTAGTAAGCATTCTTATTTCTCTCTGGCCCAGAGATTTTCATTTCTGCTATCTCAGTACCCTTTTGGACACAGAGAAATTCTACACAACACCACAAATCCTTTGACTAGGTATGACACACTGTTGTTTCTAATTATTATAGGAAAGACTATACCTGCATTTAGAAATGACATTACACTTATTCTAATTTGGGGTAAAATGTATTTGATTATCTGTTTATTTAACATTTTTAAAAATATTATTAAATTATAGCTGTGTACATTAGTGCAATCAAGGGATACAATGTTCTGGCTTCATATACAATATGAACTACTTTCATCAAACTGATTAACATAGCCTTCATGGCATTTTCTTAGTTATTGTATGAAGACATTTGTATTCTGCATTTGCTAAGGTTCACCTGTACCCTTCTAAGATGCACCGTTGGTGTGGCCCCACCAATCACCCACCCTCTCTACTCCAACCTCACCCCTCCTCTCCCCTCCCTTGCCCCTTTAACCATAATTCTGTACTATAGTTGGGTTATAGCCTTCATATGAAATCTATAAATTAGCTTCATAGTAGGGCTGAGTACATTGGATACTTTTTCTTCCATTCTTGAGATACTTTGCTAAGAAGAATATGTTCCAGTTCTATACATGTAAACATGAAAAAGGTAAAGTCTCTATCTTTCTTTAAGGCTGTGTAATATTCATGGTATACAAGTACCACAATTTATTAATCCATTCGTGGGTCAATGGACACTTGGGCTTCTTCCATGACTTAGCAATTATGAATTGGGCTGCAATGAACATTCTGGTAAAGATGTCTTTGTTATAATGTGATTTTTGGCCTTCTGGGTATATACCTAGTAAAGGAATTATAGGATCAAATGTCAGGTCAATTTTTAGATCTCTAAGTATTCTCCAAACATCCTTCCAAAAGGAACCTATTAGTGTGCATTCCCACCTGCAGTGTAGGAGTGTTTCCTTTTCTCCACATCCATGCCAACATCTCTGGTTTTGGGATTTTGTCATGTGGGCTAATCTTACTGGAGTTAGGTGATATCTCAAAGTAGTTTTGATTTACATTTCTCTGAGGATTAAGGGTGGTGAGCATTTTTTCATGTGTCTGTAGGCCGGGCATCTGTCTTCTTAGAGAAGTTTCTCTTCAAGTCCTTTGCCCAACCTGAGATGGGATCACGTGTTGTTTTCTTGCTAATAAGTTTGAGTTCTCTGTGGATTCTAGTTATTAAACCTTTGTCGAAGGCATAACCTGGAAGTATTTTCTATCATTCTGAGGGCTGTCTGCTTGCTATACTTACTATTTTCTTGGCTGTACAGAAGCTTTTTAGTTTGATCAGGTCCCAGTAGTGTATTTTTGATGCTGCTTCAATTGTTCAGGGGGTCCTCCTCAAAATATTCACCCAGGCCAATTCCTTCTAGAGTTTTCCCTGCACTTTCTTCTAGAATTTTTATAGTTTCATGTCTTAAGTTTAAGTCTTTAATCCAGTGAGAGTCTATCTTAGTTAATGGTGAAATATGTGGGTTCAGTTTCAGTCTTCTACAGGTCGCCAGCCAGTTCACCCAGCACCATTCGTTAAATAGGGAGTCTTTTCCCCACTGAATGTTTTTAATTGGTTTATCAAAGATCGAGTAACAGTAAGTAGCTGGATTCATCCCTTTGTTCTCCATTCTGTTCCAAACATCTACTTCTCTGTTTTTGTGCCAGTACCATGCTGTTTTGATCACTATCAATTTATAGTAGAGCCTCAGGTCTGGTAGAGTGATTCCTCCTGCTTTGGTTTTATTTCGGAGCAGTATCTTGGCTATTCGAGGTTTTTTCTGATTCCATATAAAACGAAGTATCATTTTTTCGAGATCTTTAAAATATAACAATGGAGCTTTAATAGGAATTGCATTAAAATTATATATTGCTTTGGGTAGTGTAGACATTTTAACAATGTTGATTCTTCCCAGCCAAGAACATGGTATGTTTTTCCATTTGTTAACATTTTCAGCTATTTCTTTCCTTAAAGTTTCATAGTTCTCTTTATAGAGATCTTTCACATCCTTTGTTAGGTAAACTCCCAAATATTTCATC
>CAUYRH010097639.1:0-13229 GCA_963574655.1 Perodicticus potto
GGGTGCCTGTAGTCCCAGCTACTTGGGAGGCAGAGGCAAGAGACTCGCTTGAGCCCAGGAATTGGAGGTTGCTGTGAGCTGTGATGCCACAGCACTCTATCCAGGGTGACAGCTTGAGGCTCTGTCTCAAAAAAAAAAAAAGATTCTTGCCTTTTAAACCTTCTAATTATCAGTTTAGCCAAGTGAATAATTAACTTCACAGTAAACTGTGATCCTGTTCTGTGAAAAGTGACTTTTCAGGTGGGTGCAGTGCCTCACACCTGTCATCCTAGCAGTTAGGAGGCTGAGGCGGGTGGATTGCCTGAGCTCACAGGTTTGAGACCAGGCTTATCCAGAGTGACCTTGTCTCTAAAAATAGCTGGGCATTATGCTGGGTGCCTGTAGTCCTACCTATTCAGGAGGCTGAGGCAAGATATTCTCTTGAGCCCAAGAGTTTGAGAATGCTGTGAGCTATGATGTCATGTCATGGCACTCTACTGAGGGCAACGAAGTGAGACTGTCTCAAAAAAGAAGTGACCTTTTGAGAGTAAGAAAAATTAGAAAGGAAAATGGCATTGTGTAGGAAAGAATCATGTGTGGCAAATTTTTTCTAAATAAACAGAACGATTATTTAAGAAAATGAAAAGCAGGGCAAACCAGAAGGTTTAGAATGTTTGTAAATTGTCTGTGCAGGTTGAATAAGGTTCATAAAAGGAAACTTGTGAAGGAATTTACATGTGATCCAGTTGACTATGCATTGCCTTTAGAATCTTTCAGCTTATAATCTTTTTTGTTTGAGACAGAGCCTAAAGCTGTCACCCTGGGTAGAGTGCTGTGGCATCACAGCTCACAGCAACCTACAACTCCTGGGCTCAAGGGATTCTCCTGCCTCCTCTTCCCAAGTAGCTGGGACTACAGGCGCTCACTACAATGCCTGGTTATTTTATTTTGGTTGCAGCTGTCATTGTCGTTTGGCGGGCCTGGGCTGGATTCGAACCCACTAGCTCAGGTATATGTGGCTTACGCCTTAACGGCTTGAGCCACAGGTGATGAGCCAGCTTGTAATCTTGTTTGAACAAATGTTTTAAGCCTTTGATATTTGACAAACCTTCCAAAATCAAAACCCTAAATTTGGTCTTTTTGAAATATCAAGACCACTGAAAATCTGAGAAAGACATATTAGGCTTATTTGGCATGTTAAAAATGTATAGGAAATATTGTCAAATATGAAATGGTGGTTAATTTTCTGTGGTTTATGTGTGTATGTATGTTCTAATATTATAAAATATTGATCTGTTTTAGTGTATGTTGTCAGTAATAATTTTAAATCATCTCAGAAAGTATTTTTGTAACTGGCTAAGTCCAAAGTTTATCAAGGAAGTAGTGGAAAAGAGTGACAAGTTCTTTCAAATTCAAATTTCCTTTAACTTTGCAGATTGAATACCATCAGACTAAAAGCAAACTTCCAAGACTTTAACTAGAAAGCTAATATGTCCATGTATTGCTAACATAACTTCAAACAGAACAGAAATCATCTATTCTACATGGAATAGATGTGATTTGTTGTGACTTTTTGTTTGAAACATTGGGGATTCTTTCTGTGTTCTGTTTTCCATGAGTCAAGAAAACTATTTTCTATCTTTTAAGCTATTTGTAGATTTCAGCAATGTATGTACTTATGAGTAAAATTTAAAACACTTATTTTTCCTTCTCTCTTTGATTTCTCCAAAAATTGGAAACCGGGCGGCACCTGTGGCTTAGCGAGTAGGGTGCCAGCCCCATATGCCGAAGGTGGCGGGTTCAAACCCAGCCTTGGCCGAACTGCAACACAGAAAAATAGCTGGGTGTTGTGGCGGGTGCCTGTAGTCCCAGCTACTCGGGATGCTGAGGCAAGAGAACACCTAAGCCCAGGAGTTGGAGGTTGCTGTGAGCAGTGTGATGCCACGGTACTCTACTGAGGGTGATAAAGTGAGAATCTGTCTCTACAAAAAAAAAAAAAAAAAAATTGGAAACCACTTGTAAGTATTCTTAATTTCTGACAGTGTAGTTATTTGCATAAGTTCAATAAGAATCTGTTTTTTTTTGTTTGTTTGTTTGTTTTTTATTGGACATGATGAAAGACACTGGTTATTTCACCAAGGCTTTGATTGGAATAGCATTTTCAGAGGTGTCCAGACTGTGTTACGGAATTAAGTTTGACTTTATAAGGTATATTTAAAAAGCCCATTTGAAAAACTGACCACGGCTCGGCGCCTGGCTCAACCGGCTGGGGTGCCAGCCACGTACACCTGAGCTGGCGGGTTCGAATCCAGCCTGGGCCCGCCAAACAACAATCATGGCCGCAACCAAAAAATGGCCGGGCATTGTGGCAGGTGCCTGTAGTCCCAGCTACTTGGGAGGTGGAGGCAGGAGACTCGCTTGAGCCCAGGAATTGGAGGTTGCTGTGAGCTGTGATGCCACAGCACTCTACCCAGGGTGACAGCTTGAGGCTCTGTCTCAAAAAGAAAATTAAAAAAAAAAAGAAAGACTGACCACATACCTTATCAATAACATTTCCTGATCTGCTATGAGTGAAGAATGGCCTCAAGAAAAGAGGAATTGAGCGGTGCCTGTGGCTCATCGAGTAGGGTGCCAGCCCCGTATACTGAAGGTGGTGGGTTCAAACCCAGCCTTGGCGGAATTGCAAAAACCGGAAAAATAGCCAGGCATTGTGGCAGGAGCTTGTAGTCCCAGCTACTTGGGAGGCTGAGTCAAGAGAATCGCCTAAGCCCAGGAGATGGAGGTTGCTGTGAGCTGTGTGATGCCACGGCACTCTACCCAGTGTGATAAAGTGAGAGTCTGTCTCTCCAAAAAAAAAAAAAAAGAGGAATTTACTCAATGCATATAGGTATGTAATGCCACAGATAAAACTTGGGCTCATAAGAGGCTTTCAAGTATAATCCAAGATTCCTTATACAAAGTTCCAGCAAAGCCAATTTTAAAAGGAAGAAAAGCCTAGATGCCTAATAATTATTCTTACTGCACTTTATGCAAATAATCAGACCCAGTGTGCTAAAAGTACAATTCACTTTGGCAATGAAATTAGTTCTGCTATAATTTGTTTTTAGTAAAGTGAGGAATCAGAGAAAGAAAAATGGTTCAAAAGGAAAAAACTGTGGCCCACATGATTAGATTCCAGCTTTAGGTGCAATGCCAGCTCATAAAGTGAGATATAACTGTTTTACTAAACTGATCTGTTAAACGGGATTAGGAGACTAATCAAAGAATATAAAAAAAATTTTTTTTTTTTTGAGACAGAGCCTCAAGCTGTCACCCTGGATAGAGTCCTGTGGCATCACAGCTCACAGCAACCTCAATTCCTGGGCTCAAACGAGTCTCCTGCCTCTGCCTCCCAAGTAGCTGGGACTACAGGGACCCGCCACAACGTCCGGCCATTTTTTGGTTGCAGCCGTCATTGTTGTTTGGTGGGCCCGGGCTGGATTCGAACCTGCCAGCTCAGGTGTACATGGCTGGCACCTTAGCCGCTTGAGCCACAGGCGCTGAGTCAAAGAATATAAAATTATATACAGTAGCTATATTTGTTCTGAAGTGTTAATGCTTGTGCAGCATTAAACACTCTCTATTGTGTCTACATAGACACCTCAGGAAAAACTGGAACTTTAATATTCACTTGAATTGCCCAGAAATTTGGATCAGTTCTGTAGGGACTCTTAAAGCTAGGTATTATCTTAAGAACTGTGCTAAGTCTGTAAATAAGAATACTAATGTTCTCATTGTGTGAACCTTAGCTTCAAAATATAGAATTTGTAGACATTTCTAGATGATTACTAAATGGTTTCATCCTCTTACTCTGACTTCATCCTTGTCAGTGTAGGAAAGCCAGAAAGCCACAAACATGTAAGGTGGCTGAGGTCATGTGGAATCCAGATGAAAGCCCTGGAGATTTCTATGAAAGACTGAATATACGGACTGGCCAAACCATTGTATGAAGCCACAAAGGGGAGAACAAAAGGGTCAATTGAGTAGAAATATGACCAATCAAAACCCTTCAAGATGCTAAAGGAAAAACTATAGGCAGCCCTGGTGGTAGGCCTCCCTGACCTGGTCAAGCCATTTGAACTGTACATATCATAAAGAAATAGAACATTTGAGGGAATGCTCACCCAGAATATAGAATCTTAGGCAAGACCAATTGCTTATCTCTCTAAGAAACTTGATGGGGTCTTGAAAGGATGGCCTCTGTGCCTAAAGACACAGGCAGACATTACCATGCTGGCGCAAAAGGCTGATAAGTTGACTTTAGGGCAAAACTTAGGAGCCTGGGTACCATATGCAGTATTCACTCTTATGAACACTAAGGGATACCATTGGTTGACCAACTCATGCCTAAGCTTACTGTGTAAAAATCTGAAATTGGATATAGAGGATGTGTGCATGAGGCATGCACTTAGGACAGAGGCAGAAGAAAATTAAGAGACTTCTGGGGAAATACTTATACATTCCCCTGTTGGTCACCCTTGCCAAGAACGTCAGGAACAATGCTAAACAGGGACCATCACTGCCACCTGAAATTCAGTCTTAACAGGAAAACCCCTTTTAAGATGTGCTAAAGGACTATACTGAGTTGCCTAGATAGGGAAGAAACTGGTACTTACTGGTTTTGGTCCACATGTATTCAGGATAGGTGGAAGCCTTCCCCTCCAGGCCTGACATAGTAAAAGTGTTGCCCAGAGAAATCACCCCATGGTTTACATTGCCACTCCAGATTCAATCTGACAACAGACCGACCTCTGTAGCAGAGATAATGCAAATGACAGTGAAAGTTTTATTATTTAATTTTTAATTTTTTTATTTTTTTGGAGACAGAATCTCACTATGTCACCCTCAGTAGAGTGCCATGGTGTCACAGCTCACAGCAACCTCTAACTCCTGGGCTTAGGCGATTCTCTTGCCTCAGCCTCCCAAGTAGCTGAGACTACAGGCGCCAGCCACAACACGCAGCTATTTTTTTGTTGCAGTTTGGCTGGGGCCAGGTTCAAACCTGCCACCCTCGGTATATGGGGCTGGTGCCCTACTAACTGAGCCACAGGCACTGCCCCAACATTAGTTTTCTTATTTACAGCCTTAGCACAGTTTCTAGCACAGCTCCTAAGATAACACATAGCATTAAGAGTCCCCATAGAACTTACCTAAAGTTCTGAGCAGTTCAAGTGAATATTCCTGAACATCAGTTGAGTGTGGGGCTTCCTGTGAGGCTGTGTTGTTGCCACAACCCTTCCTGGGAAATTTTTTATTCAAGTTCCAATTTCTACTGAGGTATCTATATAGACACAGCAGGTAATGTTACAGATTCCTTCCAGTGTAGTCAACAGGCAACCTTTGTTGAGCCTTAAAACTTCAGAGCAGATATAACTACTGTATATAAATCTATATTCTTTGGCCATTTAACAGGTAAGTTTAGTGAAATCTCTATATCTCATTTTATGAACTGACATTACATACAAGGCTGGAATCTAATACAGGTGGGCCACAGTATTTTTCTTTCCTTTTGAACCACTTTTCTCTCTAATTTATCACTTTACTAAAAACAAATTGTAGCAGAACTAATTCAACTGCCAAAATAAACTGTACTTTCAGAATACTGAGTCTGATTATCTGCATAAAGCACAGCAAGAATAATTATTAGCCATCTAGGGTTTTCTTTCTTTCTTTTTAATTTTAAAATACTTTATTGTTAAAAAATGCTAACAGTTATCTGAGCTTTCAGAAAATTGTAATATTTTTGCTGATAGAGGGTCTTTCATCAGTGTTGATCACTGCTTACTGACCAGGGTGGTTGTTGCTGAAGGATAGGATGGATATGGCAATTTTTCCCTTTTTAAAAAAAGTTCAGACTAATATGAAAGTACAAATGTTTAGGTTACATTGTTTGTGTTTCTAAGGTAAAGTTCAAGTTGTAGTTGGGCACCCCACCAAGGGAGTGCGTCACACACCACTACCTGTGCACATTAGGGTAGAGCATACCAATTCCCCTTCCTTCTCCCCCCACATGAATATACTTGTGTTTTTCCCTTGTGTGGGCATGTAGTTGTTTTTCTATTGGTTTCATATTAGTATTGAGTACATTGGAACTTGATTTTCTATTCTTGTGTTACTTTACTAAGAAGAATGTTCTTCACTCCATCTAGGTAGATACAAAAGATGTAAAACCTCTATCTTTTTATGGCTGAATAGTATTCCATGGTATACCTGTACCACAGTTTATTAATCCATTCATGTGTTTATGGGCACTTGGGTTAGATATGGCAATTTCTTAAAACAAGACAATAAAGTTTGCTGAATCCACTGACTCTTCCTTTAACAAAAAATTTCTCTGTATCATTCAATGCTGTTTCATAGAATTTTACCCATAATTGGACATAATGGAGCCTGTTTCATAATTGGAATCAATCCTCTCAATATCTGCCATTGCTTTCTCATTAAATGTATGCAATATTCTAAATTCTTTGTTGTCATTTCAACAACATTGATGAGCATCTTCACTAGGAGTTGATTCCATTTCAAGAAACCACTTTCTTTGCTCATCCATAAGAAGCAACTCCTCATCTTTCAAATTTTATTATGAGTTTGCCACAATTCAGTCACTTCTTCAGGCTTCGTGTCTAATTTTACTTCTCTTACTATTGGAACCATTTCTGAAATTATTTCCTCCACTGCAGTTTCGATCCCCTCAAAGTCATCCATGAGGGCAGGAATCAACTTCTTCCAAACTCCTCCTATTCTCTAACCTTCTCCCATGAATCATGAATGTACTTAATGAAATCTAGAATGGTGAATCCCCTCCAGAAAGTTTTCAATTCACTCTACCCAGATGCATCAGAGAAATCATTATTCATGGCAGTTATAGTCTTACAAAATATTTTTCTTTCCTTTCTTTCTCTCCCCCACCTCCCTTCTTAGGCAGAGTCTCTTTCTGTTGCCCAGGCTAGAGTGATGTGGCATCGGCCTAGCTAACAGCAATCACAAACTCTTGGATTCAAGTGATCCTTCTGCCTCACCCTCTGTAGTAGTTGGGATTACAGGTGCTTTGCCATGACACCCAGCTACTTCTTCTGTTTTTAGTAGATATGGGGTCTGAGTCTTGCTATTGCTCCGGCTGGTCTCAAACTCCTGAGGTCAAGGGATCCTCCTTCCTTGGCCTCCCAGAGTAGGCTAGGATTGCAGGTGTGAGCAACTATGCCCAGCCACAAAATATATTTCTTAAATAACAAGACTTAAAAGTCAAAATTATTCCTTGATCCACAAGCTACAGAATGGGTGTTGCATTAGCAACCATGAAAATAACATTAATCTCCTTGAGTAATCAGGTTCACTGTCAAGTGAGCAGTAATGTTCTGAAAGAAATCTTAGTTTCTGAGCAGTAGGTTTTAGCAGTGAGCTTAAAACATTCAGTAAACCATGCTGTAAACAGAAGAGCTGTCATCCAGGCTTTGTTGTTCTATTTATAGAACACAGGTAGCAGTGATTTTAACTCTTAAGGGCTCTAAGATTTTCAGAATCTGAAAATGAGAATTGGCTCCAACTCAAAGTCACCTGCTGCATTAGGCCCTAACAAGAGAGTTAGTGTGTCCTATGAAATTCTGAAGCCCTAGGCATTGACTTCTTTACTATAGTATGAGAAGTCCTGAATGGCATCTGCTTCCGAGGTTTTATCTATGTGGAAAGTGATCTTAGCTAGATATTCTGGGTAATTTGCTGCAGTTTCTCCATTAGCACTCGCTGCTTCATTTTGAATGTTTATGGTATAGAGATGGTTTCTTTCATGAAAAACTTTCATTGGATTCAAACATTCCCTTTGCAGCTTCTTCATCTCTCTCAGCCTTCAAGAATTGAAAGGCTGGGTGGCACCTGTGCCTCATCGAGTAGGGCACCAGCCCCATATACCAAAGGTGGCGGGTTTAAACCCAGCCTTGGATGAACTGCAAAACAGAAAAGTAGCTGGGCGTTGTGGCAGACGCCTGTAGTCCCAGCTACTAGGGAGGCTGAGGCAAGAGAATCACCTACGCCCAGGAGTTGGAGGTTGCTGTGAGCTGTGTGACACCATGGCACTGTACCAAGGGCGATAAAGTGAGACTCTGTCTCTACAAAAAAAAAACAAAAACAAAAACTCTCTTCCCTCTGGGACTTAAGAGAGCTACTTGAACATTGCAGTTCAAAAAAACAAAAAAAGAATTGAAAGGCAAAGAGAAGGGTCTAGGTCTGCTGTTTTCCTCTTTCCTGCCCTCCGTGGTCCCTTCTGTGGGCCGTGTCTCAAGGGTCAGGGACTTTTGGAGATGTAGCCATAGACTTTTCCCAAGAGGAATGAAAATGGCTTCAGCCTGCTCAAAGAGATTTGTACAGATGTGTAATGTTGGAGAACTATGGCCGTCTGGTCTCACTGGGTCTTTTCTTTTCTAAGCCAGATGTAATTTCCTTATTGGAGCAAGAGAAAGAACCTTGGCTGGAGTAAGGGGATTTGAGAAAAGATCTATTTTCAGCTCCTGAAGAGAATTACTCAGTTTATATCCCCAGGTACTTTAGGTATGGAATTGGTTTATAGAATAGGTAGGAAAGAACTTTAAGATTTTTCTGTTACTGAGATCATCATTCTAACAACTATTTCACTGAATCCTTAATCCTAATCTATCATGTATTTTTGTGTACCTACCATGCAGCTATAGATCTGGATTCATTACTGAATTTCACAGTCAAACGGTGTGATCAAAGAGTTTTCTCCAAAAAATATTTATGATGATTTATCTCAGTATTTTATGATGGAAAGAGTTCTAAGTCAAGGCCCTGTGTATTATAGCTTCAAAGGAAGCTTGAAATGCAAGGAGGATACTGTGATACTGCAAGGAAGTTAGTGATATATCAGGCAACCCTGCTCAGCATATGAGTATCAACAGTGTGGAGAGGCCCTGTGGATGCCATGAAAGTGCAAAAGCTTTCAGTCGGCACTTTTCCCTTGTATTATATAGGAGAACTCATACTGGAGAGAAATTGTACGTAAATATAAGGAATGTGGCAAAACCTTTTAGCCAGATCTCAAACCTTGTGAAACATCAGATGATACACACTGGAAAGAAACCCCATGAGGGTAAGGACTGTAATAAAAAATTCAGTTATCTTTCATTCCTCATTGAACACCAGAGAACACATACTGGGGAGAAACCTTATGAATGTACTGAGTGTGGAAAGGCCTTTAGCCATGCCTCAAACCTCACTCAACATCAGAGGATTCATATAGGCAAGAAACAATATATACCTAGGAAATGTGCAAAAGCCAATAGCAGTGGCTTAGGACTCATTCATCATCAGATTACACATACTGGAGAGAAACTTTATGAATGTATTGAATGTGGGAAGGCATTTTGCCATTTCTCACACCTTACTTGACATCAAAGCAACCACACAACCAATACATCATGTGAATGTAGTGAATGTAGAAAAGCTTTCTGTTATCACTCATTCCTTACTAAACATAAGAGAATTCATGCTCTATGAATGTGAGGAACGCAGTTAAAGTTTTCACTTGACATGCATCCCTTATTCAACATATGAAAATTCATACTGGAGAGAAGCCCTATGCATGTGCCAAATGTCACAAAGCCTTCAATTGAAGCTTTTTCCTCATTCTACATCAGAGAACTCACACTAGCGAGAAACCTTATGTGTGCAAGGTACACAACAAATTCTTTAGCTGAAGCTCAAACCTTGGTAAACATCAGAGAACACACACTCGGGAGAACCCCTTTGACTATGAAAATTCATTTAATTACCATTCATTCCTTACTAAACACCAATGAATTTGCACCATACAAAAACCTAAAAATGTAAAGAATGTTAAAAAAAAAATGGCTTCCCTTAGAGAAGTCTTGGAAAGAAGCCTTATATGAACATGAAGGAATAATGTATTTGACATCCTGGAGAAAAACCCCAGAATATGTAAGAGAGCCATTAGTAGTTACTCATTCTTTTTGCAGTGCCAGAAGATGAATTCAGTATTGAGAAGATTCTTGTCCAATAATATTGACAAGACTCTTCATTTGATAAGATTCCCTTACTCTGTATTTTTTTTTTCTGAGACAGAGTCTCAAGCTCTCGCCATGGGTAGAGTGCCATGGCATCACAGCTCACAGCAACCTCCAACTCCTAGGCTTAAGCAATTCTTTTGCCTCAGTTTCCCAAGTAGCTGGGACTATAGGCACCCACCACAAAGCTCAGTTATTTGGGGGATGTAGTTGTCATTGCTGTTTGGCAGGCATGGCTGGATTCGAACCTGCCAGCTCTGGTGTATGTGACTGGCATCCTAGCCACTGAGCTACAGGCACCGAGCCCCTTACCCTGTACTTGTAAATTTTGAAAAAGAAAGAGCACATATCTAATAGATAAGAGAAAGCTGGAGATCAACCTGCATTCTGCATCTGCAACCAGAAGAGAATGCATGAGAAAGGAATGATATTTACAAAGATATACTTTGAATATCAAAAAGTTCATATGTAAGCAAAGTGATAAAAACACTGTAATTGGGGAATAATTTATGATGCAATACTGATTAATTTATTTTTTGAGCTAGAGTCTCACTTTGTTGCTCTCAATAGAGTGCCATGGCATCATAGCTCACAGCAACCTCAAACTCTTGGGCTTATTATTTTTTTAATAAAGCCATTTTTTTAACATTCTTTACATTTTGAGGTTTTCTCTATAGCATGAATTCATTGGTTTTTAGTAAGGAATGAATGGTAATTAAATGAATTTTCATTTTACGTGGTTCTCTTGCCTCAGCCTCCCAATTAGCTGGGACTACCAGGTGCCAGCCACAATGTCTGGCTATTTTTATTTATTTATTTATTTTTTATTTTTTTAGAGATGAGGTCTCACTCTTGCTCAGGCTGATCTCAAACTCATGAGCTCAGGCAATCACTCTCTTTGGCCTCCCACAGTGCCAGGATTACAGGTGTGAGCCACAGTGCATGGCCTGTATTAATTTTAAAATACTCTTTTAGGAATGAAAGCAACATAAAAGTGAATGTCAGAAGACTTTCTACAATATTTCAAACCTATATTCAAGAATTATAGTAGGAGAAAATATCACTGTAATGAGTGTAGCAAAATCTTAGATATCTGAAAAGTCATACTAGAAGGAATCTATGGGAAAAGGTCTTATTTGGGGAGAAAGGGAATTGTTTTTTAAGTAATTCAGAAAAGAAAGTTATGAATAAATCTTTTGATTTACAAAAAAAAAAAAATTGAAAAGAGTTAGGGACTTGCTCTGGATTAGGCTTTGGTTTAAGGAAATGTGATGGCTGATTTGATCTTCTATCCAGACCACTCAAACTTTCTCCATGTCAGCAATAAGGCTGTTTCACTTTCTTATCATTTGTGTGTTCATTATAGTAGTATTTTCAATTCCTTTGAGAACTTTTCTGTTGCATTCACACCTTTGCTGCTCAATGTAAGAAGTCTAGCTTTTGGCCTGCCTCAACTTTCAATATGTCTCTTTACATGGCTTAATCATCTTATTTAAAATGAGAGAGGTGCAACTCTTCCTTTCATTTGAGCACTTAGTGGCCATTATAGGGTTATCAATTATCCTAATTTCAATATTGTTGTTTCGCAGGGAATGGGGAAGCCCAAGGATGGGGAGAGAGAGAACAGCAGGTCAGTGGAGCAGTTGGTGATAGCACATGTTATCAATTAAATTCACCATTCTATATGAGTGTGGTGAATGGTGTCCTTACACAATTATAATGAGAACATCAAAGATTGCTGATCAAAGATCACCATCAGTGTTAATGATGGGCTACATATGGTGGCTCAGACTTGTAATCCTAGCACTTTGGGAGGCTGAGGCAGGAGGGTTGCTTGAACCCAGGAGTTTGCAGTTGCAGGAACCTAAGATAATGCCATTGCACTCTAGTTCAGATGACAGAGCAAGACTCTGTCTCAAAAATTTTTTAAAAAGAGAGAGAGAAAGAAAAAGAGTTAATGATTAAAAAGTTCAAAATATTGTGAGAAATACCCAAATGTGATAGAGACAGAAGTGAACACATGCTGCTGGAAAAATAACATTGACAGACTTGTTTCGTGCAGGGTTGCCACAACGTTCAATTTGTAAAAATAAAAAATAAAAAAAAACACATCGGCAAACATTCAATAAAGCAAAATGAAATAAAACAATGTATGCCTATATTTATCTTCCCACATATCTCCTCTAAAAGTGTGAGCTCTTCATGGCCCATGTTTATTCGCTGAGTAATTAGCACAGTGACCAGAACATACATCAATGGATACGTGATGAGAGGCTGCCATGAACCAGGCACTGGTCTACAGGTAAAATGAACAAGACAATCACGGTTTCAGATCTGGCTTCACCTGGAGAGTAAGGGGTAAGGAGACCAACATGGAGTGCAAGGTGGTGAACACTGTGGAGAGCCAGGACTGCCAAACCTCATGGCTTCTTAGAATGTGGTGAAAGTGGTATTTGGTAGACATGTTAGTAGGGTCTCTTTCAGCTTGATATAGTTCAAAAGAATTTATTTTATTGGCACTCATTTTATCAGTGTCAATAATGACAGAATGTCTAGGTGAGTAGGTACTGGGGTAGCCTCAGAATTTCAGTGGTGTGCCTACCGAACTCAGCTACCACCAAGAGACTGACAGACTGCTGGGAAGTAACATCCTGAGAACAAAGAAGTATCCATAATCATAGGACTAGAATGACTGCCACACCTCCTGTTCCTGCAAGCTAGCATGAGGACACATACCATTTAAGGACATGGCACATGTGTGCTGTCGGTTTTTCTTTCTTTTAAAATTGGTTTTACTAGAATATTTTATAAGGAATCTCAGGTGGGACTTGAAAGCTTTTCATGAGCCCAGGTTTCATCTATGCCATTAAATACCTATATTCATTGGGTAAATTCCTCTTGAAATCCCAAAGCAAATTGGGACTTCTGGACCTGTCAGAGAGTGACAGTCTTTACTCATCAAAGATCCGAAAATGTGGCTCGGCGCCTGTGGCTCAACGGGCTAAGGCGCCAGCCACGTACACCTGAGCTGGCGGGTTCGAATCCAGCCCGGACCCGCCAAACAACAATGACGGCTGCAACCAAAAAATGGCCGGACGTTGTGGCGGGTGCCTGTAGTCCCAGCTACTTGAGAGGCGGAGGCAAGAGACTTGCTTGGGCCCAGGAATTGGAGGTTGC
>CAUYRH010097643.1:0-18097 GCA_963574655.1 Perodicticus potto
CGCCTGTAGGCCCAGCTACTTGGGAGGCAGAGGCAGGAGACTCGCTTGAGCCCAGGAATTAGAGGTTGCTGTGAGCTGTGATGCCACGGCACTCTATCCAGGGTGACAGCTTGAGGCTCTGTCTCAAAAAAAAAAAAAAAAAAAGAAATCTTATAAACAATAAAAGAAATATTTCAATATCCAGATCAAGTAGAATGATATTGAAATATTTCTTTCTCTGTCTTAATAACCTTTCCCCCCAAGATCCAGTCATCAAGATCCAGTTAAAAACTTATCTGCTATATTTCTTCATAAGAGTTAAGTATATCCTCTTTGTACTTACATAGACTTTTTACAGATGCCTCTCTTATAGCAAGTACCACAATGGATTGTAAGCATTTGTGTGACTCTCATACTAGATTGTGAACTTTTGAGGAGAGGCTTATTTATTTATTTATTTTATTATTATTATTTTTTCTGCCAAAGCTCTTTTTATTTTATTATTATTTTCTTTATTGTTGGGGATTCATTGAGCATTTTTTTTTCTTTTTTTTGACAGAGTTTCACTTTGTCACCCTTGGTAGAGTGAGGTAGCATCATAGTGTACAGCAACCTTGAACTCTTGCGCTCAAGCGATTCTCTTCCCTAAGCCTCCTGAGTAGCTGGGAGTACAGGTGCCCACCACAACGCCTGGCTATTTTTTAGAGACAGTCTTGCTCTTGCTCAGGTTGGTCTTGAACCTGTGAGTTCAGGCAATCCACCTGCCTCAGCCTCCCGGAGTGCTAGGATTACAGGCTTGCGCCACGGTGCCCAGCCTGAGAGGCATTATTTTGATTACAGTTGTGTTGTTCTCAATAGTCTCCAATGTATGCTTGCTAGATGAACAATATGTTTCAGAAGTGCATGCTAGATAATGGCAGTATTTCATAGAATCACTACATAGAATTTTTACATTCGGTAAAAAGAATCTTACTGATCTCCTTGTGGAAGATTTTTATTTTACAAGTGCAAAAGGAAACTAAAGCTTCCAAAATTATTGGCATGGTAACATTTTCTCCATATACACTAGGCAGCCCATAAAATATGCAGTTAATAAACATGATGAACTTACTTTTTTCCCCCTGATATTGAGATGGACTAAATTTCCCTCCACTAGATAACGAATTTAATAAACTTGAGTTATCCTTGATTTCTTCTGCTAATCTTTTCTTTACCTTTCCTTTGTGGGAAATGATGAGGTTCTTTTCTATCTTCCTTTCAGTTTAGTGTTATATGACACTAATCAGAAAGATAGTGAAGTAATTAGGGATGCAGTACCATCAGTACACAGCTGATAGTAAACTCTGCATCTCCTTTCATCAGATCTAGGATGTGGTTTCTTGAATTTCACAGTGTCTGGCAGAGTAAAAAATGCGGATGAAAGCAGTTGGATCAGGCACCATCTAGATAAGACTAAAGCAATCCTCGCACATAGAGGAAGTCATTTGAAGTAGAGCAGCCAGTAACATTGTGGAAAATAAAACCATGATTTATCTCTGAAAGCCACAATTTTGTGGGAAATATTAATTTGCAGGTTATTCCTAATTTCTTAGGTTTTGGCCAAAACTTCTATAGTCACTTCCTACATGCTTTAAAATAAATAGGTATTATCTTTTCTTCCATCTTGGGAAGCTTGCTATGACTTTATCTTCTTGCACTGTGCTTTAGACCTATGTTGATGACTTCTATACCAATTTTGATGCTAGTTTTACACATTCCTGAGCAGTTTAATTCATTTTTTGCTACAAATCTTCATTAGAAGATGGTCTTTATATTTCTTTTAGTCATTTCTGGATTCTAGCTGTGGTCAAAATCTTGTTTGAAGGGAGAAGATAATCTAATCAGAGTGATTCATTCTTTTCTCTTAGGAAATGCATTAACTTAGTTTTAACCAACATTTAATAATTATTTAACATACAAGATTGCAATTACAGGATGGTTATGACAGACCTTCACTTTAGGAACACGGTTTAAATTATAAAGGTTTCCAATATCCATTATATATTGTGCATCTGAGCGTAATTCACATTACCCTAAATTAGCATGATTATATAATGTGAGATGCAAATTGGGATATTTTGGGTCTGAAAGGAGTTGTAATTTATCACACCCGATCAACAGGTTAAACAAGGACTATCTTGGGAAAACTAGGATAATGTCAGGCAAACTGGAACATATGGTCACCTTAATTAAATATCAGATTTTGTTACATTTGTATGTTCACATTTTTAAGTATGACAGTTATTAGGGAGCAAGTTGGATTAAATATCATTTTGTGATGCCTGGTGATTTTAATTAAGGAAACAGAATAAGCAAATATGTATAGTGGAATGAATAATGGACAGGGAGCCAGGAGACCAGGATTTAAAAATTAGCCTTGAAATTCAATCACTCTCTTTGGTCAAATCATTTAACATCTCTGAGTCTCAGTTTTCTTGCCTATAAAATGGAAATATATTAATTCTTCACATGATAGTGTTAGAAGGTGGTAAAAAATGTGAAGCTGACAGTGGTGGCTTTCACCTATAGTCCTCCCTACTTGGGATGCTGAGGGTAGGAGGATCATTTCAGCCCAGGAGTTGGACACCAGCCTGGGCAACATAGTGAGATTCTGTTTCTAAAAATAAAATGTCAAAGCATCAAATAATGAATGCTTGATAAAAGATTATCTGAGTTTGCCAATATTCCACTTAATTGAAAGGCAACCAAAATGGAAGTTAGAGACTTATCTCTTTATAAAAATTTAAAGATTTTTGGCCCAGTGCAGTGGCTCATACCAGTAATCCCAGCACCCTGGAAAGCCAAGATGGGAGGATCACTTCAACTCAGGAGTTCAAGACCAGCCTGAGTAAGAGGGTGACCCTGTCTCTAATAAAAATAGAAAAATTAGTTGGGCATTTTGGTGGGTGCCTGTAGTCCCAGCTATTTGGGAGGCTGAGTCAGAAGGATCCCTTGAACCTGGGAGTTTAAAGTTGCTGTGAGCTAGGACTCTAGACTGTGACAAAAGAATGTGACTCTGTCGAAAAAAAAGACATTTTTTTTTTTTATCTTCCATGGTCAACCCTATCATTAGTAGTATTATTATTTTTTACAATGCTAGTTTAGTGAAGCTGTGGAGTGGAGGCAGAACAAAGGTTAGTTATAAACACTATTGCACTTGTACCAGTCTCATATTGTTTTGAAGCGAATATCAGATATCACATTATTTCACCCAGAAATATTTCCGTACGTATCATTATGGATTTCTTATTTTTTAATATCATACCATTGTTATCCTAAAAATAATGGTAATTCCTTTATCCTCAAATACCCACCATCCAAATTTCCAATTCTATTATAACAGCTTTTTCCTATTCTTTTTTTTTTTAAATTTAGGGTCCAATGAAAGTTTAGTAATCATTTGTACTTGGTTGATATCTTTGAAGTTTTGTTTAAACTAAAGATCATTCCCAAGGTATTTTTTTCATTGTAATATGTTTGTTAAAAAAACTGGGTTTCTTCCTGTATAATGTTCTTTAGTGTTCCATAGATTACAAACCCATGGTGCAGTTTAATATGTTCCTCTTGTCCTATTTCCTGTAAATTAGTAGGTGAAACTAGAAGATGTTCAAATTCAGATTTGAATTTGCTTTGCTTTGCTTTTGGCAAGACAATTTCACAGGTAATGTTGTGTTCTTCTGTCAGGAAGCACATACTGTTTGGTTGACTATTTTTATGATGTTAGCAGATGTTGCTATTTAATTGGTATTCAAAGTGGAGATCCATTTGTTCATTAGGGGTTTTAAATATACTCCTGATGACATAAAATTCACTTTTTAAAAACTTTTGTAAGTGGTCAGAGTTGTAATTAAGATAAAGATGTAATTAAGAAAAGTAACAGGCCAGCGGCAGTGGCTCACGCCTGTAAACCTAGCACTCTGGGAGGCCAAAGCCAGCAGATCACCTGAGCTCAGGAGTTCAACACCAGTCTGAGCAAGAGTGAGACCCCATCTCTAAAAAAAAAAATAGCCGGGCGTTGTGGTGGGTGCCTGTAGTTCTAGCTACTAGGGAAGCTGAGGCAAGAGAGAATCACTTGAGTCCAAGAGTGTGAGGTTGCTGTGAGCTATGACACCATAGCATTCTACTGAGGATGACAAAGTGAGATTCTATCTCAAAGAAAAAAAAAGAAAGAAAGAAAAAAAGAGTAACATCAATTGTGTCTACATATTCCAACATTTAACACTGTGCTATCTTACATTATAGATGTGGTTATTGATTGCTAGGAGGGAGCAAAAATAGAAACTTTATAATGATATAAATGAAAGATGATTATAATATTATTTTCACAGACTTTTTAAATAAAAATAGCTCTATGAGTTTTATTGCGTAATAATTAATAACCTCCTATATTGCTAAATACACAAAGGGTAATAAAGCTTATCTACACTAACATCCACTAAATTTTTCATTACTTCTTGCCCTTGAATTCCAATAATTAAATTGTACCAATCTATAGCTTCCTTTCCAGGAACAAACAATGTATTCTTCCTCTGATGTTGTGCCCTTTGGTCATGACTAATGTAATACTATTATTTTAAAACGAAATTAAGGTCCTATAACCAATAGCCAAGCACTTTGAGTTGCTTCTACAATAATGGTGATTAACTTTGGATGAACCAGTCATAATCTCCTGTCCAATTCCTGGTCAAGAAATAACATGTTGTCATTTGACAACTGGCAAAGATTAACAGTCAGCTGTGGCCAGGGCACTGACTGACTCAGTCAGGGATTTAAACCATGACCTTGGCCTCATTATTGTGCTGTTATAATCCACTGAGGAAAATAGCTACAAAAATAAATTCTGAAAACAGGGAGTAAAAAGTAGTGCTATTTGTGACTACAAGACTAAACCACTATGCATCTGTGTCCTTTGAGGAATTCTATTAGCAGGTGTTTTAGACATGGATGAACTGAAGGTAGGATACCTTCCTGAAAATCAAAGCTGATCATATCAGTTCTCTGGCTAAAAAAATCTCTACTTCCTGTCTAATGATTATAGACAAGTTCAAATTCTTTAGCATCACATGTAAGTTTGAAACATATGCTGCACTCTCTAGCTTTATTCATGCTTTCTACCCTTTCTTCATGCTTCATAATCTTCAGTGTTTTTCTCATTATTTTGTGGCTGTTCATATATTCAGTATGTACTTGTTAAGCCTTTATAATATATAGAGGATGCCAAAAAATGCATACACATTTTAAGAAAATAACTATATTAAAATTGTGATACTCAAGTTGTGTTTGACTTCTTGAGCAATAACAAGAGGTGCTCTAATATGACTTGTATTTATCTTTTATTAATAGCATATTTTGAGTATTATAACTTTAATAGTTTTTTTCCTTTCTTAAAATGTGTATACATTTTTTTGGTACCCTCTGTATGAGACACTCTGATAGGCCCTAGGGAAACTGGAGTGAAGGGCACATTCTTTGATCTTAAAAAATTCAGTCCAGTTGAGAAGACAGATGAAGAAATAAATGGCTACAATACACTGTGTTCAAAGTGCTATGAGCAACGTATGCACAGTGGTAAAAGAACCTGGGGCAAACAGGTAGATGGAATAAGGAAGAGATGAACATTTGGTGAAGACAATGAAGAAGTTAACTGACTGAAAAGAAGGTTATGGGAGAGAAGTGATAACAAGCTGAGGGAATATTAAATCACAGAGATGAGAAGCTGCATATTCAGTAAAGTGCAAGCAGATTATTATGGGTGAAGAGGGGGATTCGTTTGTAGGCTAGGTTGGAGGCAAGGCTAGGAATAGGAAGGAGCTGAATCCTAAAGGAATCAGTTTAGCCTAGTGAAGAGTTTAGATCTTACTTTGTTGCATCCACTTTTCCCTCTCTTGAGAATGCCTTTCCCTTTTTCCTGTTCAACTAAAACTAGTAATAATGACAAATCCTTTCCCCAGAAATTCATTGAACAACTATTTCTTGGAACACCTAGTATGTGCTGTGTACTGTTTTAGGTGCTTGGGATACTTGAGTACAACTCTTGTTGTGTCCTTGTGTTTCCATTCTACTAAGGGGAAACAGATGATCAATGATAAACATAACAAACTGGTATATTATTTAACTTGGAGTAAGAATATAATTGTCAGAAAGTGGCAAGTGCTATGGAAAGAAAGAAAAAAGTAGGGTAAGGTAAGGGAGGGTGTTGGACAGGCTAGAATATTAAATAGGATAGAAAATTGAGCAAAAATTTGAAGCAGGGGGAGTTAGCCTGGTGAGTATCTTAGTGAAGAATGTACTAGGTAGAGGAAATAGCTCAAGGAAAGCCTAAAACAGCAGTTCTCAATCTTTAACTGCGACCCACAGGAATTTTATTAAAGGGCTGCAGTATTAGGGAGGTTGAGAACCACTGGCCTAAAAGAAAGTATCATGTGGGACTTACAAACCCAAAAGGAGTTTAACTTACAAATAAAGTAGGAAGCCACCCAGAGATTTTAGCCAGCAGAGTTTTATGATCTAATGTTTTAGGAGGCTTGTTTTTTTTTGTTTGTGTTTTTTTGGGATAGGGTTTTACTCTGTTGCCCTGGCTAAAGTGCAGTGGTGTTTTCATAGCTCATTGCAACCTCAGACTCCTGGGTTCAAGGGATCCTCCTGCCTCAGCCTCCTGAGTAGCTGGGATTACAGGTGTGTGTCACTCCACCCAGCTAATTTTTCTATATTTTTACAGAGATAGGTCTCTCTGTGTTGCTCAGGCTGGTCTGTGATTCTCTGGCCTTGGCCTCCAAAAGTGTTAGGATTACAGGCATGAGCCATTGCACCTGGCCAAGGCTTGGTCTTAATGCTGTGCTGAGAAAAGACTGTAGAGCCACAAGCATAGAAACATGAAGATCTGTTAGGAAAAATTGCAGAAATGCCAACCGTCCAAGTATATTCATGTGTAGTAGGAGAGCTGCAAAGATTCTGAGCATTGTGAAGCAGTTAGCATTCTTAGCAAAGTACTAAGCCCTCAATAAATTCTAGTGAGGGTACTATTTTAGTTTATGACTTTTTTCATTTTTTGAGAGTCTCAAGCTGTTGCCCTGGGTAGAGTGCCGGGCATCACAGCTCACAGCAACCTCAAACTCTTGGGCTTAAGCAATTCTCTTGCCTCAATCTCCCAAGTAGCTGGGACTACAGGCACCCGCCACAACGCCCAGCCATTTTTGTTGTTGTTGGAGTTGTCATTGTTTTAGCAGGCTTGGGCCGGGTTCAAACCCGCCTGCCTGGGTGTATGTGGCTGGCGCCCTAACCACTGAGCTACAGGTGCTGAGCCTGGTTTATGACTTTAGATGTGCAATATTTAGTAGATTATAAGTAGCCCTTACATGTAAAAATGAAAGTTCACAAATCTTAGGCTTTACAAGCCTATGTGACTACAAAAAGTATTTGCATTTTAGGATTAATTTATGGCCTGTAAATTTGAAAATTCAATGATGAAGTTGGCCAGTTATTTCTAAAGTTAAACATGATATTGTAGTTTTGACTCAACTTCAAAATGTGTTCATATATTGAGGGACATATCCAAGAAAAATATGCCATACAGGATATAGGGAGATGTGATAAACATTTTAAGTAAGATGCCAAGCCAGAACAAACAAAACAGAACACCTCTAAGATCTGTGTTGTGGAAAGACCAAAAGATAGAGAGCTTGTGAAGTTATTTCATTTTCTTTAGTTCTGAGCCTAGCAATGTTATATTAAATTGGGGTGTCTATTTTGAAAAGTAGCTCATTTAGGCTAAAGTCCATTAAAAAATTCAATATGATATATATTCTATCTATCTGATTTAAAAATACAAATTTTTATTTTATAAAAATCTGTGAATAACCATGGAAGACCATTTTAATATACTTCCCCTCCCAGATTTCTCTTAATTGCAAAACATTTCTAGTTGTAGTGAAGACAGTAAAAAGCAATCAGTAAGCCCACTCACTTCTGCTTGAATCCTGTAAAAAGTCAGGTATCTCGGTGATAGGGCTTATTCCCATTATATTTCATTAGCTGACACTGACAGGCAGGGAGTCAGGGGATGGTGGTTTGCAGGGAGAAAGCTTCACATTCTCAGTATGGCAGGTAGAAAACAGTGCGTGCCCTCAGGTGACCTTTTACTGTAAAGGAAGCCAAAATTGTCCAGTTTGGATAACTACTTTTAAGTTCACATTTTGTGTATCAGAATAACTGACCTATTTTAACATCAAAGTTTCAACTTCAAAGCAGTGTGTGTATTCTGGTTTCTAATTCTGCTTGGGTTGATGGCTGGGGGTGGGAGGTGGTACTATTTTCAAATTTGGCTCAGAAATAGTTGAATAAGGTAGAGTGTTCTACTCATTCCTTTTTATTTTTAATTCTGCTCTCTTTGTATTTAAAGAGGCTCTTGGTGTATTTTAGTAGCATTTAGGGTTTCCTAAGCTAAAGTTGAAGATTTGGTATTTACTGGGTACCTGTCATTGCATAAAATAGGAAAGGAAAGTGTGGATAGTAAAATTCACTATTTCAATTTTAGGTAATTCAATTCAAAGTTCAATTCTCTTTGTAAGCGTTCTTTTTGCTTGTTTTCTACTTCTTAGTTGCGATTTTTTTCCTCCTCCATTATCTATTTTGCAATGCACATAGTGTAGTTCTCAAACTTTGCTATACCTTAGTCACTTGAAGAACTTTCAAACTGTATCCATAGCCAGGGGTCCTAACCTCACAGATTAATTCATTTGATCTAGGGTTGGGCCCAGACGGTATTTTTAAAAAGTGACCCAGGTAATTTTAATGTACATTTAGGGCTGAAAACCATGATGGTTTTGAACTGGACTAAAAATATCTAGGTTCTAGTTTCACCTCTGCAGTATACTCGCTGGCTGTTCTTCCTCTTTGAATTTCCACAGGATAATGAGGTTGGTTATAGATTTATAAAATTTCTCTAACTCTAAAATAAAATTAAATAAATTGAGATTCATATGATCTCACCTGGTTTGCTCTGCTCTAAAGAGATGAAAACCCAATTATTTGGAGTATTGAAAGTATTGTTTGAGACAGGTAGGTAATTAATAATATTAATAATTAAAAAAGCACTTAAGTAAACTTTTTCCTCTTCTCAATCACAAGGCAAGGGAGAAAAGAAAAATAGAAATTTAAGCTTAGAAATCACAAGAGATTTCTAGGTCTGCCTTCTCTGTTCCCAGCTCTCTTAAATTGGGAGCTAGTAAGACGGTACCTGGGGAACAGGGCGGGGAGGGAGAAGGCTTACTACTCACCAGAGGTAAATATAATACAAACCCCAAAGGCTTTGCATTACTCATCAGACTATAATCCGGCCTGATACTATGCTGCGCGAGTGTGCAAGGCTGGGTAGGGGTGTGCCCACCCTCCTGTCAGCCACAGCGCTGGCTCAGAGAGCCCGGAGGAAGGGCTGATCCCCGGCAGCTCGGGCTGCGTCGCCCCGCCCGGAGGGTTGTCTGGGCCGCGCCCAGCCCCAAGCTGAGCAGAAGGCGGCGGCGGCTGCCACCTCCGCCCTCCAGGGGCTGGTTTTCCGTGTACCGTCGTCCTCTTTCGCTGAGCCCATCTTTGTGCTTCTGACTCTAACTCGCTCTCCTCGCTCCTCTGCCTTTTCTTTCTAGAGTGAGCGCCAGAAGGGACGGAACAGAGGCAAGCCCCTGGCCCCAGCGGATGGCGCTCGGGACGATTCCTAGTCCTTTCACCCTTACAGCCTCGCGCAGTCTTTTCATTTTCACACCCCTTCCGGACAAGCCTGGCACCCCCAGTCTCTCCTCCACGCTCTCTTTCGCGCCCTCCTCCCCCCAGCATCTCTTCCCACATTCTGTGCCACCAGCACCGTCTTCCAGAACTTCCTCACTCGCGGGGCCCTTGCCCGGTCCCAGCCCCGGCCCTACCCGCGCTCCCCACCTCACTCTTCCCTTCCCGCTTCGGTAATCCCTAGAGGCCCCTCTGCGCCCTTCCCCTCTCCCCAACTCCATCCCAGACACCCCAGGGACCCCGACCCAGTGCGCTCAGCCTCTAGCCTCAGGGCTGATCTCGGCCGTCCTCCCCGCCCCGCGTCGCGCTCCTCAGTCTCCCGACCTGGCGCTTCACTACACCCTCAGGCTCCCCCGCCCCGCCGCGACACCTCAGGTGCCCCCACACTCACGCACCTTTACCTCCCCACCTGCCGCACCTGGCACCCCTCCCCCGTCCTAGAACACCTCCGGCGCCGGCTCGCACGCACACATTCCCCACGCTGTCGTCCGGGAGAACTCGGGCGCCCCTCCCCCATTAACATTTCCCCGGCGCCGGCGCCCCCGCCCCGCCCGGCCCCAGCCCTCAGACCGTGCTCGGGAGGGGCGGCCGTCGTGCCTTGCCAGGGAGGCTGGGAGGTGAAGCGGCCCCGCGGGAAGAGCCCGCTAGGCGGAGGGGCAGAGGAGGAGCGGGCGGCGGCACAGAGCGGCGGCGGCGCGGGGAGCGCGGGCCCTCCGCGCCGACTCCATGGACCCAAGGGGCGGAGGCGGCGGCGGCGGAGCGACCCCGGGCGCGTGATGAGGGGGGCGGGCGCCGGACCCCGCTAGGATCCCGACTTTGGCAGCGTACGGGCCCTGGCCCTGGGGCTCTTGCCACTAGCCCTTGTCTTTGCTTCCCGGCTTTCGCTTCTCCATTCTGAACGCTGGGTGGGAGTGGGGTGGGGGCGGGGCCCCCCGCGGCAGTCACCGACCCAGCGACCCTCTCGGGGGAGTTTCTCTCGGGGTGCTCCCTCCGCGGAGCGCGGGAGCCCTGTGACGCGTTAGCTGGCGGGACGGCTGGGCTGCTTCCCCACTCCCCCCCCGGTTCCCGCCTGGGTGCCTCTTGGGCCAGCGGGACGGTCGCCTCCGGGCGTTCGAAGCGAGTCCCCGAGACTCCTCCGGGGGCTTGTTCGCAGGACCCCCCTTTCCCCTCAGAGGCGGCGCGCACCGCCACCCCCGCGGGACACACTCGCGTCCCGGCCCGCGCGCCGCCCTCCTGCCTGCTCTCCAGTCACCCCACCCTTAGCTTGTCCCCGCCACCTTACTCCACTACCCTCCCCCGCCGCTCCGCGTACTCCGCGTCCGGGCCTCCAGCTCCTCGCTCTTCCGAACAGCTCACTTGCCAGCCCTTCGCCCCCGGGAAGAAGAAACATTTCCCGGAGCGCACTCCTCGGCCCTCCCTCCCCCGCGCTCGCCCTCCCCTCCCCCCGCTTTCTTGGGGGAGGGGGGTTGTCGCCTCGGATTGAAGGCCATTGATTTGTATGTATTTGTCCCAGCGCCGGTGCCGCCGCTGCTAGTGAGTTGCCTCCCTGCTTCCCTAGGGTGGTTCGGTTCCACCAAACATGTCGGCTCCTGTCGGGCCACGGGGCCGCCCGGCTGCCACCCCGGCGGCCTGTCAGCCGCCCCTGCAGCCCGAGATGCCGGACCTCAGCCACCTCACGGAAGAAGAGAGGAAAATCATCTTGGCCGTCATGGATCGACAGAAGAAAGAAGAGGAGAAGGAGCAGTCCGTGCTCAAGTAAGGACACGGCTCCATATTCCCGCCTCTCTCCCTGCCCTCCGCCCCCCTCGACCGCTGCCTGGCGGCCGCCCGCACGCCCGGGATCGCCGCCCTCCCTCCCGCTGGAAGCGCCCGAGCCGCGAGGGCTGCGGCCAGCGCCGGCCGCCGGGGCTGTTCTCCGGGCGTTTGAGCACCGGGGTGTGTGTCAGGCAGGGAGGGCGCCGAGGCCGGCTGAGGTGAGGGTGGCGAGCCTTTGGCCCGTGTAATTTTCCCTGGCGCCCTTCCGGCTTTCCCCGCAGGTCAGCCCGGCTCCGGGACCCCGGCGGGGCTGCGGCGGAACCCGGGGTCAGCGCTTCCCTCCTCTTTTCCCGCCGCCTCCGCGCGGAGGCGACGACTGGGGCACCGAATCCAATATGGCCGTGCACAGGTGCTCCCTGGCCAGACCTGGGCGAGGGCGCGCCGGCCGGGGTTGCGGACGCCGCCAGGGGCCCCTAGTCGGGAGCCTCTGCCGGGAGCCTCGTCCCTCGACGCGGGGAACAGCACAGCTGCCCACGGTCGCCGCGGGCAGGCGGGCGGCGGCGCGGGCGAGGGGCCTAAGCTCTGTCGCGTCTCGGGTGGGTGTGCGGCCGCCGCCATCTTCCAGCCCCTCCCCCTCGGCGGGTGCTAACACCCTGCACTCTGCCGCTCTTCCTGTTTGCAACTAGTAAATCAGTTTAATCCTGGAGACTCCAGTTCCTATCTTAACTGCAGTTTGGGATGTTCCCTACCTTGTGAAGTTCTACTGTTGGTGCGCACAGTCTAAGCAGCTGGGGTTTTTCCAAGGGTGGGAGGAGTGAAAGCAGCATTCGGCACCGGTTTAGCGGCTGTGTAACTTCAGCACCAGGGAACTGTCCAGACGGTTTTCTTTAGCTTTGAGGATCATTTTCAGCGTAGCAAAGAGATTTGTATCTACAGGTTTGCTCTTAAATGTTTTATGATTATTTGATTTCTCAGTTACTACGTGAAAGAGATTGGGTAGAAGATGTGTAACCTTTTTGTTTTTCGAACGCATCTTTTTTCTCTTTACTCGAAATGAGTTATTCACCAAGAGATTAACTTGTACAGTATATATCGCAGTTCTTTTGGGTATCATCAAATATACTTTCCCTGTATTCTACACAGAAACGCACAATTGAAAGTGTAGATTTCCTATGAAGGAACTAATACACTGACCTCTACTCAGATAAACTTTAAAAACAGGTTGAATTTAGTATTCTTTAATGTACTTACAAAGGATTTCCTATGTAAGTATATCTATACATACTTTCATGAAAAATATTAATTTAAATAATTTATGGTGGCAAGCATATCAAATATCTATAAATCTTGGAGAAGTATACTAGTTCTCACAAAATATTGGAGGACTAAAAAAGCAAATGTATACCTAGCATGATAACTGAAATTAGGAATTTCTTCTTCAAAACTGATTTCTAGGTTTGAATACTTATTTGGAAATGTTATTTATTATTAGGCTTGGGATATGAATACTTATTTGGGAGTGTTATTACTTATTTATTATTAGGCTTGGGTTTGAAACTTGTTTGGGAGTGTTATTTATTAGGCTTGGGATATGAAAACGATTAAGAGATTTAAGCAACTTATTCTCACTAATGGAAGAATAAAACATTATTGTAAAAAGCTTTTGAGCATACGCCTTTGCTTAACTTTATTATGTTTACTAACAATACCAAGCTTTTGATGACTTAGTTTGATATTTACATGTATGAATTTATACTTTTTATCATAATTGCTAAATCAGTGTTGCCAATATGATGGTGAAATAAATTGTAGTTTTATTTCCTTGACCTACACATTTAAACATAAATGTTTTAATGGTATGCTAAATCATAATGTTTACTAGCTAGTTCACTATAGTTTATATAGTTTATAAATAGACCGTAGAAAATACAGCCTGTTCACTGTTTCAATATATAGAAGTTTAAGCTATTGAATTAGTATTACTCAAAATAAACAGTATATTTTATTAGAAAAGCATAAAAGGGTTTTTTAGGTAGCTACCTGTGTACGTATTACATCGACATACTATTCAAATACATATAGTGTTTTTGTATCCATATTTTCATAGTTTAGGTAGAAACAAACATTTTAAAAACATCTCCATACAAAGTATTAGGATTACATTGATGAAAAATATATATCCATATTATTTTAAATATTTCTTTGCATTTCTCCCTAACTTAGTCTTAGAAAGGGGTATTACCTCAAAATGGCCTACAGTTCCAGAATTATTTTTATATTCATTCTAATAAGAAGTTATATGGAGGTTGCAGCAAATATATTTGGAATTTTAGTTTTAAATGTTCCTTAAATATTTTTTAATAAGGGAAGTTGAGACAAGGAAAATGAGGAAAAGAATAATAGAGTTTATAATAGAATTGTAGTAATGAGAGATAGAATTTTGAAGAATTTGATGGTTTATTAATAATATATTACTAATATTGATTATTAAAAAGTGGATATAACATATAAGAAAAGATAATACTTCTCATAAGGTTTTAGAGCCCATGTATCTGGTTATGGCTATACTATCCTTTGTTTCTCTTTAGTGATGTCCCTTTTAATTGCATGTTTACTTTTCTTCTGAAAGAATGTAGTGGGTAGCAAGAAATAAATTGAAACAACTATGTCAAAAACTAAGTTTGATGTGTGAAGAGGTTAAAACTGTTGGATAAAAATGCTTTGGCATGATTTGTGGGTTTCAGTGTTTATATTGAGTATTCATGCAGTGTGGGGTGTGCATGCCCAAGGGCATCACTAGATGATATACTGAAAAACAGGAAGAAAACATTAAAACTTCTATTTCTGTTTTTATTTGAAAAAGAAAGAAATCAAACTTTGTTCATATGTTTAATATATAGATTGACAAAACTATAGTGCTTTTAATTTATGAATAAATATGCATATATTGAAAGATTCATGACTGAGATATTTTTAATGAGAGGTATCAGGACAGAGTAAGACCAGTAATCTCTCTCTTTAGGAGTCTGAACAGTTAAAAAATATTTATATTTAATTAGTAGTAATTTCTTCAAAGCTAGCTGAACAGCCACATACTCAGCAAAGTTTTCTCTCATCATTAAATATTATAATTTTGGCCGTGTGTGGTGGCTTAGGACTCTGGGAGGCCGAGACAGGTAGATTGCTTAAGCTCAGGAGTTGGAGACCAGCCTGAGCAAGAGTGATTACAAACCTCCTGCGCCCCCTGACCATCTCAACTAAAAATAGAAAATGCAAAAACTGTTGGGGCATTGTGGTAGGCTTCCTAGTCCCAACTACTTGGGAGGCTGAGAAAAGAGGATCTTCTGATCCCAAGAGTTTAAGGTTGCTTTAAGCTATGACAATCCATGGCACTCTATGGGATGAGATAGATCAACACTGTCTCAAAAAAAAATGTGAGTGAGATATTTTAATTTTGGAAGCATTTTTACATCTCAGTAGGTACCTGTCAATAATTATTATTTTTTTATCCTTATGTGAATTCTTGTAGCAGTTTTAATTTGGGTAATTCAGTATATCAGTGAAATTTATAATGTCATTTTGCTGATTAATGTTTTTAAACTTTGTCTCTTAAAACTATAAACTTCTTGAGGGCAAGAGTCAAAATATACCTTTTATGAATTTGTTTTACAGCATCCTTAACACTTGCATGTAATAGATTACTAATAAATAATGTTGATTTGAATTGTGGTAATGTTAATGAGATAGTGTATCAATTTTGTGGGACTTCTTTTTGAAAGAAAAACATAATTTATTAACAGTTGAATTTCCAGTGAGTTTTTTGGTGTGTGTGGTATTGTGAAAACATGTATGAGGAAAGCAAACCCACTAAAAGCAATAGAAACACATTCACTGAGTAAATATTTATTGAATTTCTGCTGTGTGTGTATTGAACTGTTTTTGTAATATAAATTAGAAATTGCATTTCTTGATATATATATATATGTGTGTGTGTATGTATATATATATATACACACATATATATATATATATACATATATATATATATAATCTTTTCATTCTCAGTTTAAAGTTTCTGTTAATGTTAAAGGAATAATTTGATACCCAAATAGGAAGGCAATAAGTAAGAATTTCCATGATAGATTAAGGTAATAGTTAGCTTATATTAGTACATATGTGAACAGTTCTAATTTTTTTTATGATTCAATTTTTGAAGTACTTTCCAAAATCAATTTATACTACATAAAATTCTTTTTTTTGAGACAGAGTCTCATACTATTGACCTGAGTAGAGTGCTGTGGCGTTAGCTTAGCTCATAGCAACCTCAAACTCCTGTGTTCAAGTGATCTCTTGCCCTAGCCTCCTGAATAGCTGGCATACAGATGCCCACAACAACTCCCTACTAATTTTTCTATTTTCAGTAGAAAGGGTTCTCTTGCTCAGGCTTGTCTCCAACTCCTGAGCTCAAGTGATCTTCTCACCTTGGCCTCCCAGAGAGCTGAGATTACCACCCCACCAGGCCATCAAATTCTTTAATAAGTTTTACACACAAACACACACACACACACAGAGGCACAGAATTTCTTAGCTACCTATTTCCCCTACCCGGTGGCAACTACTATTGCCACTACATTGTATACATTTTCAGAGATAGCCTATGCAGGCTCAGCGCCTGTGGCTCAGCGGCACTGGCCACATGCACTGGAGCTGGTGGGTTTGAATCCAGCCTGGGCCTGCCAAACAACAATGACAACTAAAATCAAAAAACAGCTGGGCATTGTGGCGGGCTCCTATATTCCCAGCTACTTGGGAGACTGAGGCAAGAGATTTGCTTAAGCCCAAGAGTTTGAGGTTTCTGTGATCTGTGACGCCACGGCACTCTACCAAGGGTGACAGCTTGAGAATCTGCCTCAAAAACAAAAACAAAAACAGATAATCTATGCATAAGAATGGATATCCAATATTGTATGTGCCTGTATATACGTGTATGTGTCCATATACATACATGAATGTGTGGGTGTAAACATAACACAAATGTGCCCTGCAGTTTGCTTCTTTTGAGACGGAGTCTCACTTTGTTGCTCTTGGTAGAGTGCTGTGCCATCATAACTCAGAGCAACTTCAACTTCTTGGGCTTAAGTGATTCTCTTGCTTCAGCCTCCCAAGTAGCTGGGACTACAGGCGCCTGCCACAATGCCTGGCTATTTTTAGAGACAGAGTCTTGCTCTAGCTCAGGCTGGTCTAAAATTCCTGAGCTCAGGCAATCCACCTGCCTCTGCCTGTCAGAGTGCTAGGACTACAGGCTGCAGTTTGCTTTTTGTAAGATTGGTTCACATCTGTTACTATGTATATAGCTCATTCACTTTATTGGCTGCATTCTTGATGATTGTTCTGTAATTCCTTTAATTAGCATCATATTTATGGGAATTTGAATTATTTCAAAAGTATTTTGTCATTAGGAACAATACTATGAGGAATATTTTTGCAAGTATCATTCCCCACATGTATGAATCTTGGACCTGAATCTCAGATTTCTAGAAACAAAATTGTTGGGTCAAAAGGTTGGTGTATTTTATTTTATTTTATTTTATTTTTATTTTTATTTTTTTAATAAAAAATTGTATTTACTTAGAAGCATTCAGAATGTCAACAAAACAGCTGCAACTTTTTTTTTGCAATTACAGAGTGGTATTCAGTTAACAGAACAGCAATTATTTCGTATAAGTTGCATCAGGGACAACTGAAGATGAAAAACTACCATCCCCATATATAACTAATTTGTGCTGTACACCAATAAGAACCTGCTTTAAATTTCCATGCCAATTTACAACCCCCATACTGTACCAGGCAAGGTTAGTGGCTATTGAAAATACCACCAGGACAGGGCTATCTAAAGACACATTCGGTAGTGTGTTAACTATACAAAAAAAGACACTGTACAGTTTAAAAAAAAATCTTACACAGCCTTACATTTCAATTTTTTTCTTTAAAAGGAATGAGTTGTGTACAGGGGGGTTAAATGCTTTATAGACAAGAAAAAAAAAAACTGCGCTAGAACCAACTTATTCATCAGCATCATCTTCTTCTTCTTCATCTTCTTCATCTTCCTCCTCCTCTTCATCCTCTTCATCATCTTCATCTTCCTCCTCTTCCTTCTTTTTCTTGCTTTTTTCAGCCTTGACAACTCCCTTTTTTTGCTGCATCAGGCTTTCCTTTAGCTCGGTATGCAGCAATATCCTTTTCTTATTTTTCCTTCAGCTTTGCAGCCTTCTTTTCATAAGGCTGCTTGTCATCCGCAGCAGTGTTATTCCACATCTCTCCCAGCTTCTTTGCAACATCACCAATGGATAGGCCGGGATGTTCTCCTTTGACTTTTGGGCGATACTCAGAACAGAACAAGAAAAAGGCCGAAGGAGGCCTCTTGGGTGCATTGGGATCCTTGAACTTCTTTTTTGTTTCCCCTTTAGGAGGGATATAGGTTTTCATTTCTCTTTCATAACGGGCCTTGTCCGCCTTTGCCATATCTTCAAATTTTCCTTTCTCTTTAGCA
>CAUYRH010097644.1:0-15139 GCA_963574655.1 Perodicticus potto
GATGCCGCGGGGATTGGTCTTCGATCGCGTGTTGTCTGGGTGATTGGTGTTAGCTCTGGTGGTGACTCTGGGAGTGGGGTACGAGCACGGGAGGACTCGGGGAGTGGGGTACGAGCACGGGAGGACTCGGGGAATGGGGTACGAGCACGGGAGGACTCGGGGAGTGGGGTATGAGCACAGGAGCAGACTCAGGGAGTGGGGTACAAGCGCGGGAGGACTCGGGGAGTGGGGTACGAGCGCGGGAGGACTCGGGGAGTGGGGTACGAGCGCGGGAGGACTCGGGGAGTGGGGTATGAGCACGGGAGGACTCCGGGAGTGGGGTACGAGCGCGGGAGGACTCGGGGAGTGGGGCATGAGCGTGGGAGGACTCGGGGAGTGGGGAAGGAAAGCTTGGGAATCATGACGTTTAGGCCTGACCCCTTGCATCCCGGGGACTAAATGGTCCTTGAATGGTTCTAGGTAGAGCTGCAAGTTTTCTGCAAAAAAATGAGAAGTGTTTTCTGGAAATCACTGAAGATGTAAGCTGCCCATATAACTCACTTGTTCCTTTAAAATCTGTTTTACATACTGAGGTTCAGGGAGGATTTCCAGTGAAAAACTTTGCCCTGCCGAAATACTTGGTTAAACCCACATGGCCCAGGCGTGGCTGTGCCCACCGAGTGCTGCACGATTGCTGCTACTTGTGCTGCAGATGTTAGCCTGACACCTCACAGGATGATGGATCTTGGGTTAATCTCAAAGGGAAGAGAATTTTGAGAGTGGCTCTTGCTCTTTGGAAAGGCTGCTAGGGGTTTATCTGCACTCTGTTTTGCTGAGGGGAGTGCATGAATCCAATCCTTGGATTGAGGATTTTACCTTGAAAGTTTGATCTGTGAACCTCTGGAAATTATATGGAAAATTGTGTGTGTGTGTGTGGTACCTTTACTCTGAGATGGGGGGGAAAAGGACAAAGGTCAAACCACCAAATTTAGTAACTTGCTATCATCATCTCTTAGGAAAAGTTTTGTGAATGAGGAGGAGGTGGAAAGTACTTCATAGCCTGTGAGTCTGGAATTGTTTATGGCTTATATTTCTTACTTGCCTGTATGTTGTTTGCACATTCTTCATTCCTAACTTGACCATGATTCAGCTCAGACATGGTGGATAAACCAGCGGAAAGTTAGAAAATAAATTGGCTTAGGACACCTTTTCCCTCAGGCTGCAGAACCAGCAAAATGAAAGCTTATCCCGAGGAAAGGGTCTGCCAGGGAGAGAAACTGTGCTGACAGGGCCATCTACGTTTTCCTTCCTACTTACTTGCTTTGGTCTTAAGGAATGTAAGAAATTCTTCCTGCAGGAATGTCTTCATTGGCTCCCCATCGCCTCTTCCAATATACATTCATCTTTTATTTTCAGGGCTGTGTTTTGATCTCTGTGTCTCTTCAATCTCAGAGTAGTGCATTCCATGAAATGATTCAATCCTGAGAAATGAAGCCAGGTCAAGATCAAATGTAAGTTTCTACCAACCCCACAATACTTCTCGTCTACTTGTAAAGATACGCACTCCCTTGCCAGTATTTCTTGGCACCATCTCTATTTTTTCCTGTTAGATACAGAATGTTTTCAGTTCAGTGGTATCCTAAAAATCCTGCAGTTCACCCCTCTTATCCTACAGATGAGGAAATAGAGACCGAGAGAAACATCTGGCTTGCCAATAATTATATAGTTATTGAGTAGGGACTTGAAACCAGTGTTTCTGATTTCCAGTTCAGCTTTCCTTCTACTGCCACAAACTACCAACTGATTTACCACGCCAAGAAAATAAAACCGATTCCCATTCAACCCATGCTAAAGAAAAATAAGGAAAAGAAGAAGAAATAGAAGGAATTTTCAAAGTCTTGGGTTTCATTGTGCAAAAGGGGCAGGTTTGGACCCATGCAGGGGGAGAGGCAGACGGGGAGGGAATGCTTAGGAAAGGATTGCTTTTAGATCTACATCCCGAGTCCTTTATTCGGGGCATGTGTCTGCATGATTATTTCATGGGTTAAAGGCTCCCTTTAAGGTGAATGACACACTGTCTTATTTCCTTGCAAACAAAAGTTTTAAAAAAGACTTTTCCCACCTTGGGAGTTTTTCACATTAAATTGACTTGACTTAAGCATCTATGTTGAAAATGGGCTAAGGGGAGTGGGAACTTCGGCATGCTCCTCTGACCTGCCTCTGTGTTGCCCAG
Organism: Perodicticus potto; assembly: GCA_963574655.1. NCBI lineage: Eukaryota > Metazoa > Chordata > Mammalia > Primates > Lorisidae > Perodicticus > Perodicticus potto. The sequence goes on from CAUYRH010097644.1 coordinate 2,213, forward strand.
GCCCCCTGCTTCTGTTCCAAGTCCAGTGAATGTCCAGGTCTTCTTGGTCACTCTCCCTGGACAGCCACACCCTAGGTCAGGGTGGTTTGTTTTCAGTAAGGGCCAGCTGTTCCAGGATTACTTTTTCAGGGTTGGAAACCACAACTTTGGACCCTAAGGCAACAGCCTGAGAGTAAAAGTGTAAAGCAAAGGGTCAAATCTCATTTTCTTGGATTATCAGCTTTCTGTTTGGAACTGAGAAAGCCTGTGTTCGGTGCTCTTGGTTTCCACATCCCTCTAAACGATGATGATGATGACGATGGAGAGTCAGTCACACACATTAAGTGAAAACACACATTCCTCTTCTTTTAGGCAACATAGCAAACATCAAAAAGGGGTAAGCCATTGAAATGTATGCCTGTCTTTCTGAATGAAGAGGTATTTCCTGATAACTCCAAGGGTCTGGGTTCTGGGCCTGGCTCTCAAGTCCCTCTGTGTGCAAATAAAAGACAGTGACCCAAGCAGACACTTTAGTGAGGAAAACAACTTGGGAGCCATCCACCCCACCTCGGGTTGCTGGAGTGCAGTCAGTAGCAGCTACATAATTTAGGGCAGAGTTTTAGGAAGTCAGTCTCTATGGTTGAAAACATTTGCCATCTCAGAGAGAATTTGCCCACATGAGAGAAAAACACAGTTAAATTCCAGAAGTGGGAAGAGGGATTGGTAAGGTCTCACCCAATGGGCACAATGTAGGGGTTTGTGGCGCACCTCCTGGGCGAAGGGCTCAATCACAGGGTGGACTCTACCTAACAAATATGGACAAGGTAACCTAATCATATGTACCCTTATATTAGCCTGAAATTTAAAAAAAGCAAAGAATTTGCTGTGTCATAAATATATTCAGTGAATTTTTTGAAACAAACAGAAAGAGAATAAGTTCATTTGAAGTTGGTAATTTTCTTCCCTTGTATTTAGATTAAACTCACACACCTTTGAGTTCTAAATCCCCATAATTTTAAAAAGGTCTATAATAATTTAAACAAATGCTAAAGAATTAACTCCTAGTTGCATCTTCCCGATACAATGATAGATATTTTTGCATAATAGTTTCTCATTCTTTTCATGTGTGTATATGTTTTATAATATTTATAACCAGAATATTTTATATTATGGTTTCTCATCATTTAAATTTTCCATGTTTTCAGTTGTGCTAACAATTGATTCTTTAAATGGTTAATTAATATATTGCAGTATCTATCCTAATTCCCTAAATGCTATTGGCCACTTAGCTTTCAAGCTGGTAAAACACACAATAGAAATAAGATGTGTATTAGAAAGAACATTGTATTGACATCGTCGTGTATATGGATTTTTATTTTTTTGGTTTAATTGGACTACTTTTTCATATATAAATCCTCAGAAGTAATGTAATGGTTCAGATTATGAGCATATTTACAGTTCTGGCTATATAGTGACATGTTGCTTTCTAAAATGTTTGTATAGTCTGACTACATAGCTTCCTCTGCAGTTTTATTTATACTGGGCATTATTTGTGTGTGTCAATTTGCATTTCTTGGATTATTGGTGACATAAACACTTTTCTTGATGGGTTTCTCTTGTGTTTGCTGGTTCTTGTGGATATGACACTGCCTTAGTTTGTCTGTGACAGGGCTGTCATTTGGATGTTGGACCCCTCCAAACCTCATGTTGAAATGTGATCCCAACTTTGGAGGTAGGACCTAATGGCAGGTGTTTTGGTGGGGGGAGATCCCTCATGAATAGATTAATGCCCTCCCTGGTATAACAGAAAGCCTGGAAGCTCTCCGTGCTCCTTCTCTTACCACGTGATCGGGGGCACACACAAGCTCCTTTCACCTCCCCCATGGGGAGAAGCAGAGCTGTGCTTCTTATGCAAATAAACTTCTCTTCCTGAATTACCCAGCATCAGGTAGTCTTTTCTAACAACACTAAACAGACTAAAACAGATGGCTTAACAACTCATTTTTTCTGTCTCATTTCTCCCAGGAACAGCAGGTGCACCGTGGTGCCTGGACACTGCTTGTTCTGTAGCCATCTTCAGGCCAGGAACGTTAGAATTCTTTCTTAGGTGAAATTCATCTAAAACCATCTCAGTACATTTTAGATGATATAACTACTAAATTTGTATTGTGATGAAATGACCCTGCCTAGCCCTGTCCTCAGGTGGCAGAAGGAGGGAGAGAGCGAGCTCTCCGGGGTCCCTCCCAGGGGCGTGGTCGTCTTGAAGCCCCGCCCCTACGATCTCATCTAAACTTAACCATCCCCAGGAGCCTGGTTTCCAAGGCCATCACACTGGAGGGGTAGGGCATCAAAACATAAATCTGGGGAAGACGTTTAGTTCCTAACCCTCTCCTTTCTTCTCAGTCCACTCCAGTCTCTATCCTAACACATGCCCTCCTGATTAAGGGGAACTTGGTGACTCAAAGACAGGGATAAATTTTCATGAACATCTGATTGTGCTTTTGAAAAAATCTAATTAATAGGGAACAAAATGAAACCAACAAACAAAACAACAGGTGGAAAGAAAGTAGTTAGAGCATTTAATGTCGAATTAAATCAATCAGTAAGGATGATGTTTCTTGTGTACTAGTGACGGTGTACAGTGTTTGCTGGGATTTAAGAGCCCACTTCAGTGATAGAAAGGCTGTTCTTCATGGCTTAAGCTTGTGCATCCTAAATTTTGAGCCCCTGTTCTGACAGGGGTGGAGCTTGTTCATGTAGGTACCTCAGCAGCCAGGGAGCTACCTCTGTGGTACCTCTCTCCCCCGCCTAGTTCCCGTCAATTCACTCCCTTCCCACATTCCCTGCCCTGAGCTCCCAATTACCAACTGGCATCAGGCTGGCTACACATCTGGCTATTTCTTTATTCTTTCTTCTGAGTCAGAAAGGAATCAATATCCTGGCAAGGCGTTATAAAGCCTGATCTTTTTAAAGAGCTGTTTTGTAGGTAAATACAAACATAACTTGAGTATTTAAAAACCCTTTAAAGTATGTTCTTTGCTTACACGATTCTTAATCTTGAAAAATTATCTTAGGATTTTTAAAAAAATAGTTATCAACTAATAGTTGATAACTTAAAAAGTTTAATTAGTTTGTAGAGTCTGAATAACTTATTTGCATATAGTAAAAAAATACAAACAATACGAAAACTATATACAGTTTTGAATGAATTCCCTGGCTCGGCACCCATAGAACAGTGGTTACCGCACCAGCCACATGCACCAAGTTGTCCCAATAAGGACAACTGCAACAACAACACCAACAACAAATAGCCGGGCGTTGTGGTGGCACCTGTAGTCCCAACTACTTGGGAGGCTGAGGCGAGAGAATCACTTAAGCCCAGGAGTTGGAGGTTGTTATGAGCTGTGACGCCACAGCACTCTACCCAGGGCGACAAGAATGAGACTCTGTGTCAAACAAACAAACAAAAAAAAGAATTTCCTTCCCATCTCACAGCCCTGGTTCCTCTGTCTTTCTTCCTGTTTTCAGAGCACCACAGATTTTTTGCTAGAGTCCTTCCAGAAACTCTTTCTGTAATCCAACGGAAATATTGTTTACATAGTGCCTTTTAAGAAAACCCAATTAGGAACATACTAGATATATATCTCATTTTTTAAATTTTTCACTTAACTATGTACTATGTTTTATTTCTTAGAAATTGTTCCATATCAGGACAAATTGTTTTATCTCCTTTATTTAAATAGCTTTATGATAAGAATATGCCTCACTTTATCAAAGTATTACTCTATTAATAGGTATTTAGTTTATTTCTAGTCTTTTAAAAGCCAAGCCCCCATATGTATGTATGTATTTGTGTATTTTTGCAGTTTTATAAATATATTTGTAGTATAGTTATAAGCCAAATAATAGCAAGAAGATAAATACGGTCTTGTAGTTGTTAAAAGCATGAATATTATGGGCTTGACCACTCAGTAACCACTTACCACTTATTAGCCATAGGAGGGCTGTACAGAAAGTATGCAGCCATGTACTATGAAATAATAGTATTAACAGTGGCTGGATACTTTTCAGACAGCCCTCATATAACCTAGGACAAGTTAGCTTTCTGTGCCTCAGTTTCCTCATCTGTAGAATGGGTATAAAAATAATAGTACACACTGTGCAGAGACATTATGGGTACTAAAAGGGCTAACATAAGTATAGCATTCTGGGATTCACATGTAATACATTCTCCATAAATTATCTTCATGGATACTTTCTTAGAAGAAAGGACCTTGCTTTTTAAAACATTGATGCTTTTATTGGAGAGTGAGTGGCTTTCTCTGACCTTGATGAAGAACTCACTCCTAAGCATTGATATTATTCATGCTTCATTTTAGCTCAAAGGAGAGTTTGGAAGGGCAAATTGATAATAAGAGTTCCTGCTGTGGGTCTAAGTGAGGGGCTGAGTTTAGTCTCATGTGTTTTTGAATGTCATATTAAAGGTCATCACTGTGGGCCTCCATGTCCTTATCTGTTCCATGCAGGGATTAGATTAAATGATCACTAAGGTACTTTTCAGCCCCAATAATTATGTCTGTGATTATTCCATTCTCCAAGTGAGATGTGATTTATGTGGCTTAGATAATTGTGGGAGATAAACTTAAATCCTGACTCATCTAGTAGTGTGACTTTGCACACGTTGCTCCCCTGCCCGGAATGGCCTCCCCCTCGTCTGATGGTTGAGCTGAGCTCTGACTCATCTGAGGAGACTCAGCTCTGGTGGGCCTTCTCTGCAAAGCCCACCCCAAGTGCCCTAGCTGAACTGGGCACCCTCTCCCTTTGAGCTGTCTTTTAGTCTTTGCATTAAGTGATGGGATAAGAGTTTTGAACTCTTATGGGGTCCTATATGGAATCAAAAGGCATATATGCCTAGGTAAAATAATGACTAGAAGTCATGGCCAGTGAAGCTTCCATGATCCGGACAAGAGAAAGTTCTCCAGACAGGAGTGAACAAAGGGTGAGGTGTGTGGAACTGAGCACAGAGGGAATCTGAGTTTCTTTTCCTGTGTAGAGCCCAGGGAGGTGAGGAGGACCCAGAGAGGAAATGTCTGTGCTTGCATCCAGGTGGCCAGGCTTGAGGGAGCTTGAGGAAATCCCCAGGGTCCAGTGTGGCATTGGAGCGCGAGAGGAACGTGGACGTGCACAGGGTTGAGGGTGGGCCTGCTGTGTTTCCTAGGGCCCAGGGTGGTGTGTGAGCAAGGGACTTCGTTTATAGAAAGTTGGATCCCAGCATACTCTGTCATTCTGGCTTGTGTGCCATGGCATCATCATAGCTCACAGCAACCCCACCCAAACTCCTGGGCTCAAGCAATCCTCTTGCCTCAGTAGCAGGGACTAAAGGTGCCCGCCCCCACACTCAGCTAGTTTTTCTATTCTTTTTTTTTTATAGAACTTACTTTATTGCCCTTTGTAGAGTGCTGTGGTGTCACAGCTCACAGCGACCTCCAACTCCTGGGCTTAGGAGATCCTCTTGCCTCAGCCTCCCGGGTAGCTGGGACTATGGGCCCCCGCCACAATGCCCAACTATTTTTTTGTTGCAGTTTGGCCAGGGCGGGTTTGAACCTGCCACCCTCATTATATGGGTCCAGCGCCCTACCCACTGAGCCACAGGTGCCACCCTAGTTCTTCTATTTTTAGTAGAGATGGGCTCTCACTCTTACTCAGGCTGGTCTCAAACTCCTGAACTCAAGCAATCCACCTGCCTCAGTCTCCCAGACTGCTAGTATAGGCGTGAGCCACTGTACCTGGCCCCCAACATACTTTTGATAGAAAGTATGAAAAGAAAGAATCAGCAGTGACCTGGATAGACCAACCACTGAAGACCAGATGGAGCACAGCTCAGCAAATTACCTGGACCAGATGCTCACCCACTCCCAGCCTCAAAAGAGGAATCCTAAATCAGCAGATGACGTTTCTGCAACCTGGAGAACTAGGGACTCTACAGTAGGAGGAAGTCAGTTAGAATTTTAAAAAATTTAAATAAACACTTCTAGCTCGTCTAAAACTTTTCCATTGCATTTTAAATGTTTGCTGTCTTGTCTGAGTCCCTGCAAGCTCTTTGAGGGAAGGTACCAATAATTTACTGGGACTGGGGAAACTTAATCAAAAGAAATGTCAGGATGGAGACTTAGAAAGACAGGGAAGGAAGTCCACGAGGAGGCTGGGAAGGAGGGGCTACTGGGCCACTTTAGGGCCAATTAGTCCCTCGTCCCTCTACTCCAAGTTCATATTCTGGGGAAGAGGAATCTGATTGGCCTTTTTAATTTGTTTCTGTACCTTACAAGTGAGAACACAGCGGAGGCCTTCTGAGCCGCAGTGTCTCCTACGGGCTTTCACAACCCTGTGAATAGGCATAATGAACTCCATTCTGCAGCTGAGAATGGCCAGGGCACAGGGAACTGACAGAACCTGTCCTCTGGGCCCTCTGACACCTGAAGCCTTCCTGGGTAGTAAGGAGTTGGTTTTGCTTTTTTCCTCTTAGTTACTGTTTGAACTATGGAATAAGAAGGACAATTAGTATTTTATTTATATATTTATATATATAATATTTATGTATACAAATTTAATATATATCATATTTAAATATGCATCCATGCTAACATCTGTAGTTTTGGGATTTGTGATGTGGGCTTTTGCTTTGTCCCTGATGCCAGGAAGTTCTTTGACCAGCAAGGGATTATCCTTTGAAATTCTTTTACATGTACTATCGAACAAGGCTTCTGGTCACACAGAACCTCACAAGTTCAACACTGAAAGGAGCGAAGTGGGCTACTTGTCCCCAGACATAAGGCCTCCAATTCTACCTCCAGATTACAAGGACCCCTAAGGCTTGTTACACTTGGTTCTCTATGGAGAGAATTGCCAACACTATGGATGAGAACCCAACAGAGAGAACATCATGAATGTTTAGAAGCATTACACCACTAAAGATGCCATGTTATAGAAAAAAAGTTAGGAAAACTATCAAACCCAAAACAATAAGTTCTTGCTGGGGTAAACTCTATTGTGTGTGACTTTACAGGATTTACAGTAGAGCCAAGTAAGAAAATCATGGTCTTTATGATGATCCATTTCCACTCAATGAATAGTGAATTCAGAAGGTGCCAGAAAATCTATACATATTTTAAGAAAGGAAAAAACTGTGTTAAATTTGTAATTCCCTATTCACGTTTGACTTCTGCGATTACAAGAGGTGCTCAACTTGACTTGCATTCATCTTTTGTTCTGGGCATACAGTGAGTATTGTCATTTTAATACAGTTTTTCCCTTTCTTAAAATGTGTATGCATTTTTTGGCACTCTATGCTTATTTTCCCTTTGTTACAATTTCCTTAAAAACATTTCATTTTCTTTAGCTTGTTTTATAATAAGAATACAAGAAATAATACACATGACATCCAAAATATGTATTAATCAACTGTTTATGTTATTGGAATACTTCTTGTCAACAGTACACTATTAGTATTAATATTTGGGGAGTTAAAGGTTATATCTGAACTTCTGACTGTGTGATATCAGCACCTACAACTCCCATGATGTTTGTGGGTCGCATAAACTATAGCTGAATCTTTCTAGCAGGAATAAAATAGTATCTTGCTCCAGTTTTAATTTAATTTTGCCTGGGGACTGAGGATATTGAACAAATTTGAACAGTTTTGTGACACTGTTTCAAACCACATAGGAACCCTCATAAGCTGTGCCCCCATTAGACACCAAGTCCCAAGTCTGCTACCCTTCTCTATCATCTTGAACCATTTTTGGAAGCGATTGGGAGCCTAGTATGCTCTCCCCAGGAAGTCTGAAGGTGTCAGTAATAAAACTTTACACACATTTCGATTATGGTGTCACCAGTCTTAACATCTGACTTAAATTTTGGATGGGGAAGGTCAATCTCACATCTCTAGTTTGACTATGACACAAGCAATATCAAATGCCAAACAAGCAGCAATGCTTAAGTCTTGCTGAGTGTGTGACATCGGATGAACATTATGGCAAAAATGTTGGCAGTTTTTCATAAATTCACGCAAGCATCTTCCTTCCTCCTCCCTCCCAGATATTTTTCCAAGAGAAATGAAAATAGCTGCCCCCAAAGACTTATACAAGAATGTTCATAGAAAGCTTTTCATTATAGTCTCTAACTGGAAAGAACTCGAATGTTCACCAATAGTATAATAGATGAACAAATTCTGATACATTCATGGAACTGATACTAATACTAATACTAATACGAGTAGTATTACTAATACGAGTAAAGATACACACAAACGCTTGGAAAGGTTTCAAAAATGCTATTTAGAGATCAAGAAATTAGACATAAAAAATACATATTGTGTAATGCAGTTTATTTGAAGACTGAGAAGAGGCAGTGCAGAAATCAGAAAGTGGTTGCAGGCAGCTGGAATTGCCTGGAAAGGGTTCAAGAGAATTTTTGGCATTGTGGAAATTTCTGTATCTTTGAGGTTCCGTGAGAATACAGGATTTCAACACACATTCATCTGAATATTTAGCATCTGCATAGTTTTCCATATATTAATATAAATTAGACTTCAATTTAAAACAGTGTAAAAAAAGCCAAATATAATACATATAGGTGCAATTAATATATTAAGTTTACAAACAGGAACTTCTCTATGTAACACATGTTCCATTGCTTCAAAGTCATCTCAGACCAGAGGACATAATGCTGTGTGGTAGGAATTTCACTGAAAGGCCCATTTATCGTATAAAGATACTGGGCTCAGACATGCAAATCCCTTCCTCAGTTTGTGCACCTAAGTGGCATAGCTGGGAAGAGAATTCTCCTCTCTTGACTTCAATGTCTAAAGGCTCCCTTTTCTGGGAAGTGTATGTCTCATGTGATATTTTTCTGGATATGTCTGTATCTTTGATAGTTGATGAGTGAAGGCGGTGAGTTCCGTCCACAGAAGCTTGAACTGCATGAGTGCTCTTGAATATAACGGACACAACCTGAGATTTATGATTTTGAAAGCTGAACACTTTCTGAAAGTCTCTTCACTAAATAGCCAGCAAGTATCAGCATGAAAAAAGCTAATGGTGTATTAGAATATGGGGTAATGATTTATATGACAAGTTCCTTAAGTATTAAAAATGCTGACAATTCTAAGAAGCCACATTCATAGAGCTCCTCTCTGCTGCCATGGGGATACTGATAAAATACTTTTAGTTATATTATACAATCATCACAAAGAAAATAGATAACTTTCAGCTGCTGAGTCTCCTTTCAATGAACTGATTAAAATGCAACAAGGGAGATAGGACCCAGCTGTTCTTGTCATTAACTGATAAGCTATATCTAATAATCTTTGCTGATTGCTGATTATAGGAACATGCAAATAACAGAAAAAGAGCTCTATCTTAACAGCAAAATATAAACAGCACCTCCTATAAGCTGCGTCTTTTCAGAAGTCATCTTTCTTTACCTTTTAATTTTCATACGTATTTTCTCTGCAGTGTGACACCCACTCTATGCGATCTCTGCTTATTCACTGTGAAAAAACAAATTGCAGCAGTAATGGCAGGCATGCTCTTTGAATTAAGTCTGCAAAGACTGTTGATTTAATATAGAATTGTTAAATAACATAAATTTTGTCTCTGATGCCTCACGTGTCTTGTCCATAGACTCTTTTTATTTTGAGTTTTTAAATTGAAATTAATTCTTACTCAGAATTTGTGATAATGGATAATAGCTGTTTTCCTTGCCTCTAGCCTCTCTTCACTTCTGTCCATCCTTTGAAGACTGCTACATTGACATTTCCAGGACATATCACCATACCTCCTCTCTGCCCAAACACTTTCAATAGGTCCCAATCTTACAGGATAATTTATAGAATCATAGAATTCTGGAAAATGAGAATAGAAAGACACTTAGTGCTCAAATAGGCTGAAATTCAGCAAACCTGTTCTGTAAAGAAACAGAAAGTAATGATTTCAGGCTTTGTCTGCAAAAGCACCCACAGGCAATGGGCATGGCTGTGTTCCAGTAAGACATATTCACAAAAACAGACAATAGTTCAGATTACAACTGTGGACGTACTTTGGTGAGTCCTGCAATAGTATAACAAAAATACAGTCTGATACAGAGTTGAGCTTTTAGATTCTAGAGATTATATATACCTTTTTCTCAAAACATGATTGTCAAAGTTCAAGTTGCCAAAAAATATATAGCTTGTCTACACAGTGTAAAAGCATTCAAAGGAACACATATAGTAGGACATAACTTCCTTTTATGGTAGTAATCAAAACTCCTCAATGCTGACAGGACAAAATATATGTATAAACATAAGTATAAGCAATAAATAAATGTTGTCTATTTTACAAAATAAACTCCAGTTCACCTTATAATTTATGAATATGACGTTAGAATATTTGCTATACTTCATTGACAGACTATGGCATCCTTATGTGATCCGAACTTTCTCTTTGGAAAGAACAATCTGAGCTGGCCGATATAACATACTGTAATGATCTTGTTCTGTGCCCACCATTGAACAGAGAGTTTGAAATAAAAATATGATGTCGAGAAATACCCTAATATAAAAATATGATGTCAAGAGATATGTTATCTAACTGGATATTGCACAGTGATTTTCTATCCAACATGTGTAAATAATTTTTCCTTCCATGTGTTCCCTATTCATCTAGTATAAGGATATTTACTGAACAGGGACAGGCACCAAGGTTCATGCCTGTAATCCCAATGTTTTGGAAGGCTGAGATGGCAGGATCACTTGTGGCCAGGAATATGAGATCGTCCCAGCCAAAATAATGAGACCCTGTCTCTACAATTTTTTTTTAAATACATGTACTGAACAAATACATGAAAAGGGGCAGAAATTGGTAGTAGAGGCCTATTTACATTGTTTTCTTTTAGCCCAAGGAAAGGTGGTGATCTTTCTAGAATTGTCTATAATAGTCATTTGCCAAATTCAAGGAGACATTACTTCTTCTGTCCTCACAGAAGGAAGCAATAGATTTTTTTTTTTTTTTTTTTTTTTTGTAGTGTCAGTCTCACTTTATTGCCCTCAATAGAGTGCTGTGGTGTCACACAGCTCACAGCAACCTCCAACTCCTGGGCTTAGGCGATTCTCTTGCTTCAGCCTCCCGAGTAGCTGGGACTACAAGCAATAGAATTTGAAGTAAGAACAAAGGAAATTGGTATGAATGATTCACCCCTCTTTTCTCCGCTAGAAGTACACAGTTCCTTGTCTCATAAGAGAATGGTGACCTCAGAAAGGAGGGTTCTCTGGCAGAGATCACTAATGGCTTACTCAAGGCACAAGACATTTTCAAAGGTGACCCAACAACTCACCTATCACATGTTCTTTTGTGATATGATCTTGTCTCTCCTTTTATCCAGAGGAAGAGTTTTCTCTTTCTTTGAATCTGATCTGGCTCTGTGACTTACTTCGAGGAATGGAGTGCAACAGAAGAGTCACCATGTAACTAGGCCTAGGCTTTAAGAAGCCTTGCAGCTTCCCTGTTACGTCTTGGAGCACTGCGCCATCATGTTAAGAATCACACTGGAATTAATACTGGAGTTAGATGATATTTCAAAGTGGTTTGGATTTGCATTCTCTAATAATTAGAGAAAACGAGCATTAGTCATGTATTTGTTGGCTGTTCATCTATCTTCAAGAGAAAAGATTCTATTCAGATCGCTTGCCCAGATTTTAATGGAGATGTTTGCTTTTTGTTGTTGTTGGTGGTGGTTTCCTTGCATTCTTTGTAGATTTTGGTTATTAGCCCTTGGTGATATTTGTAGCATGAAAGTATCTTCTATCATTCTGAAGGTTGTCTCTTTGCTTTATTGATTTGCTCATACTAATCTGAATAGATAAAAAAGAATCACATTGTCTTGCTGGGAAGACTATGTGGGAAGAGAGGCTCCAAGTTATTCCATCTTAGCTAAAGTACCTTATTATTATGATCACCTTAGGTCGTCCAACCCCTGTTGAACCTTCAGGCGACTGCAACAGCAGCAGTGACTTCAGGTGAGACCATAAATGAATGGTAGTGATTTCAAGTTCTGGAGTAATTTGCATGCAGAAGAATTAATAAAAGTAGCTTATATACTTTCTCTGCAAAGGAGTGAATAAAAGAATACTTTTAATTTCATCGCACTAAAAAGGCAGTGAATTGAACTGCTGTTGTATGTTTGCCTCTACACTTCATAGTGTATGCAAATTTTAATAAACATGAGCATCTTGCCTTATATTTTGAATCAATGGTATCTATTTATGCAACCCTAGCAATTCAGAGAACTTAGCATATACAGAAAATGAAATTAACAATTCTATTGCCTGGCTTTTTACAATTTGTAAAGAAATTTTGTAATCAGCATCTCATTTCCACCTTAAAATGTACCAGTAAGATTTACAGAATAAGCATTGTGCCCACATTATATAGGTTATTTGAGGGCCCAGAAGGTTAAGAATTGTGCCTTTTTCTATAGCACAGATAAGAGTTAACATTGTTAAATTTTAAAACTACATCTGCTTAGTTCAATTTCTTTGTTCTTATTATTCTTTCCTAGGTTTTAAGCTAGTTTTGTTTAAGAGAAACAGAAAGACGTATTTAGTAAAAAAAACAAAATTCAATTTCTGCAGCTAGTGATCTATTACAACAAATGTTTGCCAGTGTTCGAGCTTAAAAAATAAAAACAGGAAATTTTCCCTCCTGGAGATCTAGTCACGATCAAAACTCTTCCCTGTAATTCACCTTCCCTAACCCCAACTTGGGAAGTCCCCTTGCCTGTTATCTTGTCTTCTTCTACAGCTGTTAAAGTTATAGGAGTCAATTCCTGCATACATCATTCACGAGTAAAATCCTGGAACCCTCCATCTTCTACGGAGGCAGACAATGAAGACAGCCAACCACAGACCACCTA
>CAUYRH010097647.1:0-12184 GCA_963574655.1 Perodicticus potto
ATAGTAATGAGAAAGTCTCTTGAATGTTATCGCAATCAGGTTGATGAAAATATCTCCGATTGTATCTGAAGCCCACACACTGTACCCCATGATTGAATTATTGTACACAGCGATGATTCAATAAAAAATAAATAAATAAAAATTTAAAAAAAAAAATGAGATTTGAGAATGCCATTCTGACTTGTGTATTTCAGGGAAAGATTCTAAAACAGCAATGCAGCCATTCTCACGCAGAAAGAGCACCAAATGGCACCAATAGTAAGCAAAACAATAAAGAAGAAGAATGGTTCAAGAGACAAATTGTGGAAAAAATAAAGATACGCAGACACAAATTATTTGAAAAGTACCCTACTTCAATCTATTCTACTATTTGTAAAGTGGTTCAAGAAAATCAGAAGTGAAGTATGACTCTGCAACCTAAGATGTATTATTAAATTCATGAAGTTTCAGAACCATTTCTCCAAACAAAAGCTTATTTAGAAACTCAGTATTTTAAATAGGGTGGAAACCAGGCTGCGGGTCCTGGCTCTATACTAGGATTGGCCCTGAGTTAACCCCAATGATGTGGGAGGCCTGTGTTGAAACCACTCCTCTAACAGAAGCCAGAGAAAGAAAGAGTTGGGGGAGGGTGGAGGATGTGGCAGGACAAGAAATAGAATACGGAGAAATCAAAGGGGAAATTTAAATGACTCTTAATATTTTATCCCTTTGTCACTCTAGGTCTTCTGATTAGAAAGTTTCGACCATTCACATTCTAAGTTATTATTGATAGGAAAGGACTTAACTCCAATGCTGTTAATTTGATGTCTGACTGTTTTGTGCTCTCTCTTCCTTTCTTAACTTCCTTCCTATCTTCCTTCATTAAAAGTGATTTTCTCTAGTAGTGTTTTAAATTTTTATATTTTTCATGATCAAGTGAGGTTTGTTTCAAGAATAAAAGGATGGTTTTAACATCTAATAATCAGCTGGTGACCATATTAACAGAAAAAAAGGGGAGGAGAAAAGGTTGTTCATCTTAACAGAAATGGAAAATGTGTTCGGTAAAGTCCACTACTCATTCATAAAAGCTCTCAGCAAATTTGGAATAGATAAGAGCATCCTTAATCGGATAAAGAATATCTTAAAAAAACTCCCACAGCAAACATCATACTTAACAGTGAATTAGTAAAAGCTCTCTCCCTGCGAGTGGAAGGAAGAGGTCTCTCTCACCTTCTTTCCTCATGACAGGAGCCCACTTCCAACTCTCCCCAGAAGTGCTCTAAACTTCCTCTTTGTTCTTCATAAATAGAATCTCTCTTTGGTATATCTCTTTGTTACCTTAAACAAACAAACAAATAAAAAAACGTGGAAATAAGGTCACTGTCCAATCACTTCTACTTGACACTGCATTGAAGACCTTATCTTGTAGTGTATTTTAATTTAGTTATGTATCTATTTATTTTTGCAGTTTTTGGTCGGGTCAGGTTTGAACCCATCACCATATATGGGGCCGGCACTCCACTCCTTGAGCCACAGGTGCCACTGTGTGTTTTAATTTTTTGTTTTCCATTTTGTGTATCTATGGCAGGTTTTTTTGATATAAGCTTGCCTTGAGACTTGCAAAAAACGGTTTATAACCAGTTATTTTTAAAACATGACAACCATTCTTATAAACAAAGAGAAATGTAACAGAAATTCTCCCATTTTTAATTTTTTTTAAATTTCAGAACATGAAGGAGATACAAATGTTTATGTAACATGGATAGCTTTTATAATGCTTTAGTCAGGGCTGTAAGTGTGCCCAGCACCTGAATAGTGTTCATTGTACCTGTTAGGTAGGTTTTTGCCCCTCCTCGCTTCTTGATTTCCAATAATTTTTTCTTTTTCTCTGTGCCTGTGTGTACCCATCAATTAGTTCCATATAATTAGAAAGTACATGTGGTGTTTGTTTTCCTATTCTTGAGACACTTCGCTTAGAATAACGGTCTCCAGTTCCATCCAAATTGTTGCAAAAGATATTAATTTATTCCTTATATGTCTGAGTAGTATGCCACAGTATATATACATGCATAATCATATTTTGTTAATCCACTTGTGAATTGATGGGCACTGGGTTGGTTTCACATCTTTGCAGTTGTGAATCATGCTGCAATAAATATTCAAGTTCATGTGTCTTTTTTATAAAATGACTTATTTTTCTTTGAGTAGATACCCCATAGTGGGTTTGCTGGATCAAATAATAAGTCTACATTTATTTCTTTGAGTAGCTCCATATCATTTATCCATAGGGGTTGTACTAGTTTGCAATCCCAGCAATGATGTATAAGCATTCCTTTCTCTCTGCATCCTAGCCAGCATCTATTGTTTTGGACTTTTTAATACAAGCCATTCCAACAGGGGTAAGGTGATATCTCACTGTGGTTTTAATTTGCATTTCCCCAGTGATTAGTGATAATGAGCATTTTTTCCCTTTTTTTTCTTTCTTTCTTTTATTTTATTATTTTTTTTTTTTTTTGAGTTCACACGCCCCTCCCCTGCCACACCAACATTTCAGGTAGGAATTCTACCCTTTAACTCCATCTTCCCCACCACAAAACCACCAAACACCCAATAGCAACATGGAAAGAGTGAATCCTTACCTACCAATAATAACATAGAATATACATAGACCACCCTTGCTTTTTAACGTTTTGTTGTTGCCAGTCATATCTTTTTTTTTTTTTTTTTTGTAGTTTTTTGGCCGGGGCTGGGTTTGAACCTGCCACCTCCAGCATATGGGTCCGGTGTCCTACTCCTTTGAGGCACAGGCGCCACCCTTCAGTCATATCTTTTTATACTATCTATCTCTCAAAATGTTGTTATTTTTGATGGTTCTGTGTTTTAATCTTTCTACTTAAGATTTAAGTAGTTTATATGCTGCAATTACAGAAATAGAGTTTTCTTTGTGTCCTTATTGTTGCTGGTGAGTCGTACCCCTTCAGAAGATTTCTTATTGTTGATTAACTTCCTGTTCTTTCAGATTAAAGAACTCCTTTTAGCATTTCTTATAGAAGAAGTCCGTATCAATGAAATCCCTCAGCTTTTGTCTGGGAAAGTCTTTAGTCCTCCATCATGTTTGAACAATATTTTTGCAGGATGTAACATTTTAGGGTCAAAGTATGTTTGTTTTTTACCTTCAGCTCTTTGACTATGTCATGCCCTTCTCTCCTGGCCTGTGAGGTCTCCCCTGAGAAGTCTCCTGCCAGATCTATTGGAGACCATTCACATGTTATTTTTTTTCTTTTTTCTTGCTTCCCTTGGGATCTATTCTTTATTTGTGACCTTTGGGAGCTCAGGTATTAAATGCCTTAAGGTCACCCTGTTTGGATTAAATTCTAAAGTTCTACCACCTTCCTGTACCTGAATATTAATATCTTTTCTAAGTTTGGAAAGTTACCTATTATTATTTCTTTGAATAAAGTATCTCCCCAATCTCTCGCTACCTCTTCTTTAAGGCAAATAACTCTTAGATTTGCTCTTTTAGGGGTATTTTCTAGATCTTGTAGGTGTGCTCCATTCTTATTCTTTTTTCTTTTCTGACTATGTCTTTTCAAATAGCCTATCTTTGAACTCAGTAATGCTCTCTTCTGCTTGGTCAATTCTGCCTCTGAGAGACTAATGCATTTCTTAGTTTGTCAATTGAATTCTTAAGCCCCAGAATTTCTACTTGATTTTTTTTATTATTTCAATATCTCTGTTAAACTTTTCTGATGAGCTTCTGAATTCCTTCTCTTTGGTGTCTTAAAGTTGATTGTGCTTCTTCAGGACAGATATTGGAATGCTTTGACTGAGAGGTGACCTCTCTCCATCACTCTAGATTGGTCACTGGCACCTTATTAGCTGGCACCCATGACTGGCACCTAGCAGCCATTAAAGCCCTTGATAAATAATAAAATCCAACATGTACTGAGAGGTCCTTATATGCCAGGCCCTAACCTTTCAGAACTTTACATCCATTATTCTATTTAATACTTACAACTATTCAAAGTATTTCATATTATTGCCACTTTACAGATGTGCAAACTCAGGCACATAATAGTAAACACCTTGACCAGTTACATGAATTTAGCAAGTGATGCCAGGACTCAAACTCAAGCAATCTAACTCCAAAGTTTGAGAATTAATCACTCAGCTGAATGAATCGCAAGTGTGAAAGCAAATAAGTAGAGGACATGGAAAGATCAGGTGATTTTATACATCTATACTTTCTACCCAAATATTCAAAGCTTAACATAATACCAAAAATACCCTCTTTGAATCTCCCAGTAATTTTTGCCCTTTCTCTTCCTGTCTCACTGCCCTTTTGTCACTGTGCCTGGCACAAACTTGATGCCTCAAGATGATATGAAATAAACATAATCCCTCTTTCAAAATCACAAGCTTGGATGTATAACTGTGCAGGTAACTCCATCCATTTAGCACGTGCATAGATTCACAACTGATGGATAATCCAAGCCCCCACTAATGGGATCTATCCTTGCCACTTCTCAATCTGAAACGCCAGAAATTGTCATGATAAGTGAGAGAAAAAGAGCAAATGTCAACTTTGATTCTCAGATCCAAATAGCAATAACCTCTCCAACTATTATTTTCATACTGTCTGTGAACTCAGTGAATAATTTTAAGTTCAAAACACGAACCATTGCATATTCTTGGATGAGTTAGTCGGTTCATGACCTGACTGGAGTCACTCTGCCTTAAGTGTCCTTTGAAAGACGGTCCTCAAATTACGGTGAAAGGCATTATTTGTTTGCAAGGATACATACCCAGCAGCTCTCTCAAGCCTTCCCAAATATTTATAATGAACATAAACATAAGCCTCCTTTCTTCTGATTTCAAAAAAATAAAAATAAACATTGCAAAGTACAAGAAACAAACAGCAATACCCTCAAGGCACAAAATGTTTTCACACAGCCAGTTCTTGGGTATCCAGATCAGTAGTTTCCAAGGGTCTGCTCTTTCTTGGCTTTTAGAAGAGAGAAAGCAGCAGTGAGAAAAATCATCATTGAATTCCTATTACCTGGTGGGCTGTGGGCTTGGAGTTAAGCATATGCCATCGACAAGTCTTTGTTCTTGTGGAGCCTGTAGTCTCATGATAAATCAGCTATGAAAAGTTAGCAGTGTGATGAGTGCTCTGCTGAAGACATTCAAGGTGTTAGGAGATTATGTAACCGTAATCGGAGATTCCACAAGATCTAAAACACC
The DNA here is from genome assembly GCA_963574655.1 of Perodicticus potto. Lineage (NCBI taxonomy): Eukaryota > Metazoa > Chordata > Mammalia > Primates > Lorisidae > Perodicticus > Perodicticus potto. Next base: position 5,224 of record CAUYRH010097647.1, read on the forward strand.
GGGGAAATCCTCCACTGAAAATTGGCCCTTACAGTAAGCCTACATAATAAATGGGCATAGACCAGAACAATATTCCAGGAAATATTACAGCATGGCAAAAGTGCTGAGGCTGGAACAAACATGGAACATTCACTCTGACAGAAGGCTGACTAGGCTGGAACACAGATAGGGTGGAAGATAGTCAAGGAGTTAGGAATTAGGGAAGATTTGTTGTTTAGTAATTGATCAATAAAAATTTATTGAGCTCCTATAATGTGTAAATTCCTGTAGTATATCTTGTTATAAAGTTAGAGGAATATGAAACAAAAATAATTTAGTCTAACTTTAGACTTTCTTCATTAACTCCTTGACTAAGCTCCAAATGCTACTGACTCAGTGTACTGTGGGCCAACCATTGAGCACTCTTAGTTTCCTTAAAGAGTTTAATATTCTAATAAAGAACTCTTTATAGGAGTTGGTTCTGCCTGTTCAGTCATGGTTTTCGCAGAAGTATACTTTCATGAAAACAAACTAACCCCCTTGAGGCATGTTACCTAAGCATATGGTAATATTACTAACTAAATCTAAATTGTCTCTTGTTAGATTAATTGTTAGGCTCTGGTAAAGAAAAACAATGCCTTTCATTTGCATTTTCATATGTTTTCTTTTGTCTGAATCTAACTCAACCTGGGAGAGGATTATTAAAGAGGGGGAAATGGCTAGCAAGGTCAAGTAGTTTCCCCCAGGCCAAATTAGTAAATGCAAAACCAAAATTAGAACCATAGTTGGGCATAGTGGCTCACACCTGTAATTCTAGCACTTTGGGAAACTAAGACATGAAGATTTCAATGCCAGGAGTTGGAGGTTATAGTAAGCTAGAATGGCTCTACTGCACTCTATCCTCAATAACAGAACCATGTGAAGAAGAAAAAAAAAAAGAAAAAAAGAACCAGAGTTTCTTTGAGTCTCACCTACTTTCTCTTTATAAATTTTTTCTCAAGATGTGACCCACAGAGGCTCTTGGTTGAAATGCAGGTTCCAGGGTCTTATACCAAAACTACTGTCTCAAAGTCTCAGGAATCTTCAAATGATAATTAGAGCATGCTTAAGGTTTCAGGACACTGCTAGTCACCAAAATCCAACAGAAGAACCCATTTCAAATAATTGTCAGAATATACTAAAATAAACATCACGGGCCAAAATCCACACTAGAATATTCATAACAGCACAGCATTGTGCATAATAGCCCAAATCTGGATACCACCCAAATGTCCATCAAGAGTTGAAAAGATAAAGCATTATATTCACACTGTATGTAACAGAGTAACAAAAATTAAAGGTCTTACATGCAATATTGGTAATTCTCACAAACATAACATTACATAAAATAAGTTAGACACAAAATAGTCCACCGTGTGATTCCAGGTTTATACAATAAAAACAGGTAACAAATCGACACTGTTGGAAGTTATGGTGTTGGTCGCCCCAGCAACTGTGGGGCAAGTGGGGTCTGGGGTGACCAGAAGGACACCAGGGGGACTCTGAGTATACTGATGAGTTTTTTTTCCTTGATCTGGCTTCTGCTTCCATGGCTATGTTCACTTTATAAAAATCCATGAAGCAGCATAGTTATGAGAACTTTTCTGTATCTGTATTATAATTCAATGCAAATAAGAAAAAGACAACAAACACCATTCCCTAGTTTTAAAACAAAAACTAGGAGGTGGTCTCTGCTTGGCTGGGCCTCTTTCAGGGCTGATCCCATGCACAAGAGTCACTGCCTTCCCAGGAACAAGACATCCATCACTTCCTAGACCTGACTTGGCTGCCTCTGTTCCTAACGGCCAAGTCTCATCCTGCTTCTAGCAACAGATTCATTATACCTGATTATATTATCATTTGCTGGCAACACCTGCTCACTTCCCCTGCCAAAAAAAATCAGAAAATATAGCCAAGTATAAAAGCAGAAAGCCCTACACTACTGACTTTCTCTCCTTGAAATTAATCACTATGTACAATGTTAGTTTATTTACTTTCAAACCCTTTTGTCCTAATTATACAAATGTACTTGACACAATTAGAACAGTCCTTCTGATAGTTTTGTATCCTGATTTTTCCACTCAGTACAATATTGTGAACATTTTATGAATCATCACAAACACTTAAGACCATAACTTGGAGGACTTGTTTTTTAGCCACTGATCCTTGAGAGTCAATTAAACCACCACAAGTATAAGTCCCTGCATGGTGAGTAGTTATGAAGTTAAAGACATATGAATGATATGAATAATAAAATCAAAAAACAATTATGCAAGCTAACTCAAGAAACTCAGATCCCTTAGAATGGAATTACTTTCCATTGTTCTCCTTAGCAGAAGAAATTTACCTCATTCACTTGGTGGTACCCCATTTGAGTTATTATATGGAAAGGCCTTTTAAACTAATGATTTAATATTAGATCAAGTAACTATAGAAAGTCAAACATGTTACTTCTTTAGCTAAATTTCAACAAATTCTTAAGAACTTCCCAACTACATTTTCACATTCAATGCTAACAGAGCTTTCTCTCCTGGAAATCTAGTTATGATCAAAATTCTTCCCTCCAATTCACCTTCCCTCACTCCAACTTGGGAGGGGTCTTTTCCTGTTATCTTGTCGTCTTCTACAGCTGTTAAAGTTATGGCAATAGATTCCTGGATACATCAATCACGAGTAAAATCCTAGAACCTACCACCTCATACAGGAGCAGACCATGAAGACAATCAACCACAGTCTACCTACACTAGTGAGCCTAAAAAAAAATTGAAGTGATTATCTAAAAAACAGCAAGGAAAGTGTTAATGTAATTTTCTTTTAAAATCACTTTCTATACAACCTGATACTAATAGCACTGTAATTAAACCCCTCTTCCCCGTCTTCCCCCTCTTCTACCCTTATCTTTTAATATGCTAACGAGATTTGTGTCTTCTAGAGACGGTATCATCAGGCCACAAACAGTAAACATGGTTCTAGTCCAAAGTCTGATTGGACTAGAATCATCTATTCTATTGCAGACTGCTGGATTGCCCTCCCTCTAGAGAAACCCTACCTATCCCCTTCTGTTGCTCAGTTCAGGAGACAATAGTTAAATTGAGTCTTCCTCCTTTTTCCCTTATAGGAGTTAGAATTTCTACTCAGAGAGGGGGAATTGATACACAGCTCCCCAATTCAAGGCTGGACAGGGGACCCCAGTCTTCATAGGCCTAGGATATTTTATGAAGAAAATTTTGCCCTGAGCTGGAAGGACTGCATTCATTCGTCAATAATACTCATTAACATTGAAAACATGTTTCCATTTGCCCTGTCCTGGCCTAGTGTAATTCTCAAGACCTAATACCCCTAGACAAAGAGCCCACATAGAGTCTTCCCATTTAGATCTTTAACTCTGCGAGAAGCTCTGGTTCTTTTTACTCCTTCTGTATTCTTTTCCGTATAATAAAATTCTATCTTACCACTGACCTGTGGTCCATGAGTTCCTTCTTCGAATCCCTGAGACCAAAGTCCTACTGAAGAAAGAAATTCCAATAACATTAGTCCTTGTACTCTGAAAAGCACAAACCAATTTGGATTTCTGTATGGATTTCATTAAGTGCGTATGTGGGAGAAAAGCAAAGGAGCTGGCAGACCCCAACACACACACACACACACACACCCCTTGCCCTCTAGTGACAGGAGAGTGAGGGAGGCTATGTGGAAGACTTCCAAGTTGCCCTGTGGTCTAAAGGGGAAAATGGGGGCCAGTTGTGAGATGCAGGATAGTCTGCCAGGCATGTTCTCACTGCCTCCACTTCCATGAATCAGCATTTTGTAGCAGCATAGCAGCTTTTCACCCCAGTGTGCATACACACTGGCTTGTCTTGTTAGCATAGGTCCAGCTAAGACCAACATGTTATGCAATAGAGCACACTGGGCTCAGGCAAGGCAACCTTGTTAGCACGGTCAAAGCTCAGGATAGTAGTTCCAAATGGGATTAAAGAAATAGGGCTTGCTCCTATTTTTATTTGGATCCCCCTAAGCAGATATTCAGACAAAGGTTTGGTGGCAGGTAGTCTGGTCAATGAACCAAGGAAGCAGGGGTAAGGGAGTGAGGAGAGGAAAATGGCACAGGAGTAGCTAATATAAGGTGCACTGCTGAGGTCTCCCTAAGCAGTGGAATACTCAGAAATGTCCCCTGAAAGACCAGACTCTGAAGCATTTATCCACTGGCTCTTCTCTCACTAATTGAGAACATCCCTTAGGAAGTTAAATCCCATTATGTTCCAGGCCAGGATAGTCTCCTGTGCTGGAGAAAGTCAGTGCCTGAGGCAACATACTGTCAGTAGCAAGTGTCCCAGACTGCATGAAACTGCCCATCTCAGATGCAGCCAAAACCCAAGGTGTGGCTCAGACTTGAAATGGGAGGAGGAAACCCCAGGGACTCAACTACAAAGCTCTTAGAAGTGAACAAGGAAAATATCAGCATCTCGGGATACAAAATAAATACCCACAAATCAGTAGCCTTCATATATGCCAATAATTGTCCAGCCAAGAATAAGATCAAAGACTCTATTCCTTTTAAAATATCACCAATGAAGATGAAAACCTAAGACATGAAAAATCTATAAAGAGAATTATGAAACTTTGACAAAGGAAATAGCAGAAGATGTCAACAAATGGAGGAACATACCATGCTCATGGCTGGAAAAATCAAACTTTAAAATGTCCATACTAAATAGCCTAAATGCCCACCAACCCAGGAATGGATTAACAAGCTATGGTATATGTACACTATGGAATATTATTCAGCCATTTAAAAAAATGGAGACTTTACAGCCTTTGTATTAACCTGGATGGAAGTGGAACACATTATTCTTAGTAAAGCATCGCAAGAATGGAGAAGCATGAATTCCATGTACTCAATTTTGATATGAGGACAATTAACGACAATTAATGACACGGTGGGGGGGGGGTACGGGGAGAGCAGAGAGAGAAAGACTGCGGGCGGGGGGAACGAAGAGCAGAGAGAGGGCAGGAGTGAGGGGGGGGGGGTCTTGGTGAGTGCCACACCTTTGGGGGACAAAACACGATTGTTGTAAGAGGGACTTTACCTAACAAATGCAATCAGTGTAACCTGGTTTCTTTTCTTTTCTTTTCTTTTTTTTTTTTTTGAGACAGAGCCTCAAGTTGTCACCCTGGATAGAGTGCCGTGGCATCACAGCTCACAGCAACCTCCAATTCCTGGCCTCAAGCAAGTCTCCTGCCTCCGCCTCCCAAGTAGCTGGGACTACAGGCACCCCCACAATGCCCGGCCATTTTTTGGTTACAGCCGTCATTTTTGTTTGGCAGCCTGGGCTAAATTTGAACCCGCCAGCTCAGGTGTACCTGGCTGGTGCCTTAACCACTTGAGCCACAGGCGCCGAGCCTAACATGGTTTCTTGCACCTTCAATGAATCCCCCAACAATAAACAAATAAAAAAATAAATAAAATAAATAAAATAAAATGTCTATACTACCCAAAGCAATCTATAGATTTAATTCCATCCCCATCAAAGAACCAATGTTATACTTTAAAGAATTTGAAATAATAGTACTTTGATTCATATGGAACCAGAAAAACCCCAAAGAGCAAATGAAGATTTTAGAAATAAAAACAAATCTAGAGGCATCACATGGCCAGATTTCAGGTTATATTACAAGGTTTAATGATCATAACAGCATGGTACTGGCACAAAAATAGAGACATAGATCTATGGAATAAGATAGAGAATCTAAAAAGAAACCCTAGATCAATTTAATGTTTGATAAGCCTAACAAAAACATGCAACAGGGGAAAGAATTCTTTAATCTTTGATAAGCCTAACAAAAGCATGCAACAGGGAAAGAATTCTTATTTAACAAATGGTGCTGAGAGAACTGGTTATCCGCATGTAGAAGAATGAAAATGGATCCACACCTCTTACCATGACAAAAATTGGTTCTTTTTGGATACAAGATTTCAATTTAAGACATAAAACATGAAAAATTGTAGCAGAGAGTGTGAAGAAAACACTTGGAGATATTGGCCTAGCAAAATCTTTATGAGGAAGACACTCTCTAGCGATTGCAGCAACACCAAAAATAAATAACTTGGATTTAATCAAGCTAAGTGTACCAGAAACAAAGCAAACAGACAGCCTTCAGAAGGGGGGAAGATTTTTGCATGTTATGGATCTGATAACTAGAATCTACAGAGAACTCAAACAGTAAGAAAAGTGCAAACAACCCTTTCTATAAGTGGGCAAGAGATTTGAACAGAAATGTCTCTGAGGATGACAGACAAATGGCCAACAAACACATGAAAAATTGCTTGTGGTCTTTAATAGTCAGAGAAATGCAAATCAAAACCACTCTAAGATATCACCTAATTGCAGCGAGGTTAGTCCACATCACAAAATTGGATGTGGAGAGAAGGGAACACTTTGACACTGCTGGTGAGATTGAATTTGAACCCACACTGCTGGTGAGGCTAATACAGCCTTTTGGGAGAGAAGTATGGAGAATACTTGAAGATCTAAAAGGAGACCTTCCATTTTACCCTGCAATCCCATTACTAGGTATCTACCCAGAAGAACAAAAATCATTTTGCCACAAAGACATTGGCACTAAAATGTTTATTGCTGCTCAATTCATAATTGCCTAGTCATGGAGACAAGCTAAGTGCCTATCAACCATGAATGGATCAACCAATGGTGGTACCATATGGTGGAATATTATTCAACCATAATGGAGAAAAGATGGAGACTGTGAATCTTTTACATTTACCTGAATGGAGTTGAAATATATTCATTTTAGTAAAGTATTGCAATAATGGAAAAATAAATATTCAGTGTACTCAATACTAATATGAAACCAATATATAAATAATTACATGCTCATAAGAACAATAGAACACTAACATAGTCCAGTTTGGTGGTAGAGGGAAGAG